>JAVIWB010001165.1:0-19419 GCA_031893035.1 Dermolepida albohirtum | reverse complement strand
ATTAGTTATTACCTTTTCTTGGTAGGTAATTTTGACGGACTATGTGGTTGATTAACTTCATCACTTAAGGTTGATATATAACTCATTTCCACAGCCAAAGCCAAAACGTACAGTGTGAGTTTTGGCTTTCGATGGTACAGGTCGTGTACGGAATTTGTTTCGTGCGGATTTTGGCCGTACTTTTCCAGGTGTGACACTGTTTAATTATCTGGTGATGCCGACAACTTAATTGTCAAAATGCGTGTACAGAATACGAAAATTAATGTGGAAAGGGGTTATACATCAACTTTAAGTGATTAAATCACCTTCTCTTGCTGACTTTCTCGTTTCAAACTGCTTTCCGGTAAACCGTTAACGTCGATATTTGTTTTATATCTTGCTATTCATTTTTTTTATGAATCCAACAGAACGATGTATAGTTCCTTTCAAGATATTTTAATTTGAATAAGTAGTCGGATAAGTACTTTTATAACACCCCTTGCGGTGAGGGTCTAATGAAACGTAAACACATCTAAGATGTGATCCGTTCCTTAATTTAATAGCCAGGGTGATATTCAATAAATTGTGTCTGAGTAAGAAAACTTGATTTGCTTTATGTATATTAGTTCTAGGAATTAAATTTAATAGTCATTAACATCGAATAATTAAAGTGATATTCAAAATACATATTTTGGAAATAACGCCTTCACAATGGCAGCAGTGCTTTTCGGATTGGTTTACACGAATGCAAAAGTGCATTGATTTTCAAGGAGAATATATTGAAAAGCAATTAAACTATTTTCGATAATAGAAATTTTTTTTTGTTTGCTATTCCCGACATATAAACGGCTACCCTCGTATTTTGTTAAAAAATGTAAATTGGTAGAAACAATTTTACAGTATTTGGAGGTGAAATTGCGCTGAAACAGAAACATGACGAAATATTACACAATAACACAGAATAGACCAGACATTATCTAATTGACGTTTCGATATCTAACACACATAACCTTTTGAAAAAATATACAGAGAAACGTAATAAATATTTGTCTCTGGCAGAAGAGATACAGAACTTACAACATCAAAAAATTATACCAATTATAATTTCAACTACAGGAGTAATTGCTAAACTATTGGGTTGGCAACTAAGTACTTTCGGTTTTTACTGATAGAGAGCGTTGCTCTATTTTTTGTATAACGTATGTTAGTGCTGTACTTTATCGTTTGTCGCGTGATACTAATCACATTGACGTAACTTCAGAAGCAAGAAGTCCGTAATTTTTATTAAAGCTATTAGTTGTGGGTTAATTTTAAATGGAGTGCAGAAACGAACATTTTCGACATATTTTACTATTTTATTTCCGTAAAGGAAGAAAAGCTGCTGCGGCTCACAAAAAGATATGTGAAGTTTATGGTGCTAATTGCTTAACAGAGCGCACGTGTCAGAATTGGTATAAAGAATTCCGTTCTGGAGATTTTTCCCTCAAAGATGAGCAACGTTCTGGTCGGCCTACTGAAGTTGATGATGACCAAATCAAAGTCATAATTGAAGAGGATCGTCATATAACTGTTCGAGAGGTTGCGGAGAGGCGGAGCTTGATATTTGGGTACCTCACGAATTGAAAGAAATTCATTTAACACAAAGAATCAACTTTTGCGATATATACCTTAGACCTTAGACCTGGTGATGAAAAATGGGTCCTGTACAGTAACATAGTTCGAAAACGATCATAGAGCAAACACGACAAACCAGTTCAAACCACATCGAAAGCTGAATTGCATCCAAAGGTGTTGTGTTTTTTGAGCTGCTTCCAAGGAACCAAACGATCAATTCTGATGTTGATTGTTGATGACCTTCACTCGCACCTGGTTCAGTTTTTTGCTGATAAGGACCAGAAATTTTATGAGCGCGGAATCATGCAGCTGGAAGAAAGATGGTAAAAGGTCATTGAGCAAAATGGAAAATATATAATTGATTAAAAACTATTCTTTATTTAAAAAAAAGTGTTTATTTTATACTACAAAACCGAAAGTATTTAGTTGCCAACCCAATACATGAAAACTTTATAGAACTTTATTTCAATCAAGATATATATGATTATGTAAAATGAACTGTTATTAAATATTAACATTTGTTCGTTTGTTGAATATTCTGAATATACAAAAAAAGAGAGCTTAATTTCATCCGCATTTAATTACAAAGCTAATAACAATGATGATAATAATAATATACTAGTGATAATTACAATAATATTCCTTCTTAGGGGCATACAAAGCGTCATAAAGCTTGTACCAATTTACCGTTTTATGGTGTACACCATATGTGGGCAACAACCGGCCCGCGGGTCGAATCCGGCCCGCTGTAACATTTGATCCGGCCCGCGAGACATTGTCGTATTATTTCATGTCTGATATCTATCGCCAAAAATTATGAACACTACTTTAAAATGCACTGCTTTTAAACGCGGCCCGTGAACGTATTTGAACATTAAAGTTTGGTCCACATGTCAAAGGTTGCCCATACCTGGTGTATACTATCATGGTAGTATCAGCCGTGTACACTTCGACCTCAACCCCATAGTTATGCCGATTAACTGAAAAGTTTTTCTATGTTAGGCTCAAAAAGCACAAGAAAAGTTCTACATTATAATAATAAATTACGACTGTACTCGTGATACGACTTAAAATGTTTGGCTGCCGGCATTCACCTTACAATAGCGACCTTTAGATTCGATCCTAAGCCCCTGCATGATCAACTAATAACTTTCCACTGAGCTGTCAGAATATTAATCGTAAAGCACCTGCAAATAATCAAAAAATATATTGCCCGTCCAGTATAAAACGGACAATTTATAGTACGTATCAATTAATGTTAAAATTCGCGTCCGCTGTTGTGATCACAATTCACGTGCGTAATATACAAGAAATCAAAAGGTCGAATTGATAGCGATTTTCAAATACCGCAAATATAAAAGCTTTTATTTATGTATAACGAGATACAACAGCGGCTGGCGTCCCGCTGGAATCTCGTTTCAAACGGGCCTTTGACAAATTATTGTATAATGCATGTACCCGAACCCTCCATCGTAATTACACGGTGAACACAAAAAACCCACGGCGAATGCTTAATCAGCCTCACGTCATTAATTTCTGAACGTATTGTGTTCGCGGATGACTCAATGCGCTCGCGATGAATCTGAAAATTCGCTGCGATACATTCAGCGGACGACGCATAAATAAATTTTAAATCGGATACGTGCATCTGAGGCGTCACGTCCTAAATAAATTATTAATTCGTGTTTACTCACACACGCACACGATGCAATTATACTGGGGATTCTATTATCCCGAACAAACATCCAGAATGAATACGTGAAAGTGATTGGAATGAACAAGCAGAGACTTCGAACAGATACCTGAAGGTTACTATACGAGGGTGGTCTGAAAAGCTTCCGACCTAACAAAGATACAACACATTTTTTTTAAAATTTATATTTATTTTTCTACATAGTCTCCTTGTAACTCTACATACTTCTCCCAGCGATGCTCCCATCTCTTTAACCCGTCCAAATAGTACTCGGCGTTTTTCTCTGCAAAATAATTGTTCACGAAGGTGATTGCCTCCTCATTTGACGAAAATCTCTGTTCTCCGAGTGCAATTTTTAGGTGAGGGAACAAAAAGAAGTTGCTTGGGGCTAGATCTGGTGAGCCGTAATTCGTGGATTTTCGTCATGGTGTGAGACGGCGCGTTGTCTTGGTAAACAGGATTTTCTTTTTCTGCAAATGTGGCCATTTTTCCACAATTTCTGCCTTCAGCTCGTCAAGTAATGATGAGTAGTATGCCCCGTAATAGTTTTTCCTTTTTGAAGATAATTGATTAAGATAATTCAATGCCTGTCCCAAAAAAACAGTCGCCATCACTTTCCCAGCCGAAAAAACAGTTTTCGCTTTTTTTGGAGCTGGTTCCCCCTCTGCAGTCCCATGCTTTAACTGTATTTCTGTTTCGGGCGTATAATGGCGTATCCAAGTTTCATCTACAGTAAGTAATCGGCGCCAAAACTCGGATTTATTGCGCTTAAACTGCGCCAACAGAGCGATGGAAATGTTCATTCGAACACGTTTTTCTCACGTACATACTTTTGGAATTATGTATTTTATTTCGTAGTCTTCTTATGTATTCTTTTGTTTTTTATAGTTACTCAATTTATTAGTAATTCGTTGAATTGTCAACAAGTAGATGTAATGTACTTATTTCGAAGCCTCTGATATTCGCGATCATCTTGCGTTTGTTTACAAAATGAATTTTCTTGAATTTTCGACTTTTGTAGTTAAATTAATTCAGTCCTACCTATATAATTGAACTTGTTTTGTTTTATATAATTTCACAGAATAATCAGGGAAACAATCTACTCGAAAATCGCACAAACGCAGTGTGAAGTGTTTGTATAGAGTTTCATGGTTTTGGTCTGTATTACTCTATTGCTAGCCAATGTACGTTACTGTGTTTAATTTTTCTGCTGACGACAACTTAATTGTTAAAATACGTATCTAGGACACAAATATTAATGTAATAAGAGTCTTTTTTAATTTCTATTTCTATTTGCACTGGAAATTCGTTCTCTAACCTATAATTGGAATCTGTTAGGCGTAATAGAGATTATTATTAAAATTTTTCTTTTTCTATTTAGCAAAACTTCTGTGAACTGTAACCGTGCATTAATTTGTCTCATAATTTGGCATATGTAAAATGTAGGTTATTAGTAATGCAACGGTAAAACAAGTACAGAAATAATGTTGAAAAATCAATTTTTCATTTGGTTTTCGTGTTAGAATCGCGTCCTAGGTATTTCTGCACCGACGTTTCATCTTCACTCGCATGAGGCATCTGCAGGGCCTAACTGTTGCTCCCGCGCTCGTTTCGTTGTTTCGTTATAAGTTTAAGTCAGATTAATTTAAAAAAATGTGTGAATCTATTTGTTTCATATTTTACTACTAATAGAAACAGGAACATAACCTTCGTATCCGAGGGCGATTTTACAATTAAACCAACAGCGAAATATAAAGAATAGTGAAAAACGTATGGTAAAAAGAAAGTGACTATATCAGCTTACCTATAGAAAGAATCGTATGAGAATAAAGTCGAATGTAAATAATACCTTGTTTACGACACGTTTCGGGTTATTAACTCTCTTCAGGGAAGCTATGGTAATATTGGGTCTGGGAAAAAGTTCGTGGCGTTTTTTCAGTAAAATTCAACTGGTCCCCGCATGGCGCGTGGACGAATTCATTTAAACCGAATATGCTCCATTATTATCGACAATGTTTCGCCATTTTTTTGGTAGATCCATGATCCCATCGGTGAAAAACTTCTGTGGTTTCTGGTCGAAAAACTGAATCAAGTAGTTTTCACAGGCTTCTTTTGAAACCAACTTAATTCCATTGAGAGAGTTCTGCAGAGATCGAAACAGATGATAGTCAGAGGGTGCTATATCCGGACTGTAAGGTGGGTGCATCAAAACTTCCCAACCAAACTCTCTCAATTTTTGACGGGTCATCAAAGAAGTGTGTGGTCGGGCGTTGTCATGATGGAAGACAACACCTTTCCTATTAATCAATTCGGGCCGTTTTCTTTCAATCGCCTGGCGTAATCTCTCTAGTTGTGCACAGTAGAGTTGAGAATCAATCGTCTGACCAGTTGGAAGTAGCTTGTAGTGGACGATTCCCCTCCAGTCCCACCGTACACACAGCATCACTTTTTTTGGCGTCAATGTTGGCTTAGCGAACGTTTGTGACGGCTCACCATCCTTTATCCACGATCTTTTACGCTTCCGATTATCGTACGTAATCCATTTTTCATCTCCGGTTATTAAACGTTTCAGAAACGGCTCGATTTCATTCCGTTCCAGCAGCGCATCGCAGATGTTAATTCGGTCCATCATGTTTTTCACGCTCAACTCATGAGGAACCCATACGTCAAGCTTTTTTTTGTAACCAGCTTTGTGTAAATGGTTCAAAACAGTTTTGTGGTCAATGCCTAGCTCCATGCCAATATCGACACTGCTGATATGCTTATCTTGTTGGACTTTTTCAAGAATTTCATCAGATTTTTCAGTGATTGGACGACCGTAGCGTGACTCATCTTTCACATTGAAATTTCCAGAACGAAAGCGAGCGAACCATTTCCGCGCAACAGATTTCGATAAAGTACCTTCACCGTACACAGCACAAATTTTATCACAAGCCTGCGCAGCGTTCTTCCCCTTATCATAATAATATTGCAGAATATAGCGAAATTTCTCATTATTCTTCTCCATTTTCAAGTGTGAATAACTTTCCAACCACTGCACCGATTACAATGTTTCTACGCTCAAACTAACGTTCGGAACGTCATCTAAAAAACGAGCCGTCGGTGGTGTCGCTGTGACTTGTTGTTCTTTAGTTATCGGCAACCAATGCCATCTATCGGGAAAAACGCCACGAACTTTTTCCCAGACCCAATATAAACGAATTTATTCTCGGTGTGTGTTCTTGTGCCGTTTTGCGATACAGCAAACAATGAAAAAACATTACCTCCTTCTCTCGTCCAAGCGAACGAAAGAATATCAATGTGAAAGAATGAAGGAAAATGAAATGAATTTCAAAATGAAAGAATTCAGAAACGTTTGGATTTTGTCATATTCAGTACCTATTTCAAATACGCGTTTGTGACCTTTAAAAGAAAGAATTTAATACACCAATATTATGAGTTTATGCCTGAAAATACCTACGTCTTCTCAATATATCCAAACGACTTCGACGTGCACGCAGCAATTTCTTTTTCGTTTACTAACATCGATTAAACCCTCGCGTCCGAATCAAGTACGTCATAAAATCCGACAGTTTATTTATGGCAAAATAAAAGTGCTATCGTTCGGCGCCGCTAGGCAGAGTTTGCGACCGTGGGCTTGCAAAAAAGAAATGATAATGATACCGGCAAAGGACATAACTTGGCGAAGTATAATAAAGTAGCGCTCATTACGGATACGGACCTCTTGCGCTCGTTCGGGCCGTGGTGCCTTCAGGAATGGCAGGCGTATCTGTCAAAATGCGGCATCCCATCCAGATGAATATCGCCCGCGTTCGCCAAGGGGCAAGCGTATAAATCTCGTAAAGAGATACTGGCTTACATACAGGCTGTCCTATAATTACATATTGTTCTTTTTCGATTCTTCTCTCCTCAAAAAGTTGCCTTCAGAATGCAAGGTCGTAAATAACAGTTAAGGTTACTCGGGATACATATTATTATAACAACTGCAATGAACTCCCGCCTCGAGTGTCTTATACATTTCTTATGTTAAATTACAATTTGCTACTAATGAAGAAATAAAAAATATAATAAAACAAAGATTCATTTAAAAAATAAAATATTTCTTTTATTGGGACTGAAGCAAATATAATTTTTTATTGTACACAAAATTAACAACGATCTCTTGTATCTGTACTTTTTTATACAGTATGATTCAACAATTGGAAACAATTTCAATTGTGTCATTTCTCGCACTATACACCATGTTTAAGTTCTGTCAATTACATTTGAAAGCGGACGTTTTCAAGTTTCGAATAAGCAAGATAGTTACTATGCAACCATTCACACCTTGCAATTTTTTTCCGTGGAAATTCGTAAAAGAAGTAATTTACGTATCACCTACTCCCACAAATTTTAATGTCCCAAGAAAATGAATCACGCTGCGGTGAACTCAGTGACGCAACATATTCTTCATTGTATATGGAATGATTCAGCTACCGCTGTTATCCGTGCGGCTGAAGTTAGCACATTGAACATCTATTGACTATATTTATAATCAATTGCAATTTACAGAATTGAAATACAAAATATTGTTCAGAAAATATGGTATAGCCCATTTATATAGTGTTCAACTATTTAATTCACCCAGCATATTCATAAGAAACAGACTAAAAACTAACAAGTCCAATTGATAGCAAAACTTGTAAATTTGAAGAACCATTGCGCTAGGAATAATATTAAGAACATAAATCATAATACATATATTCTAGTTTTCCAAAAGATGCGAAAATAACCAGTGTAAAAATCCTAAACAGCACATATTATCCTTAAATCAGAGAAATATTTAGAAATGAAAGTGTATAATAAACAGCCTAGAACACACATACAATATAAGAGAAGGGACTATTAAAAGGTGAAATAACTGGAAGGGAAAGTAAGGTGGATAAAAATCTGAAAATCAAAAATCCATAGTAAATTAAGTCTTGGGACTTGCATGGACTGTAGGTCAAAATAAAATAAAACAGGTAAAACAAGGAAAAAAAATATTTCAATCTTTATTTTTTTCTCTTTAGTTTATTTTTGGCTGTACAAATTTAATACCAGTTACTCTCTACTGCCGTCTTCAGGGCAATGGTAATCCTGATAAGGGCTGTTGTTCTACTCATCACTGTAGTTGGTAATTCATCTGGCTTGTATGTGTTTTCTATTTTTTGTCGCTTGATAATGTTCTGTGTTAAGCTTGAACCCTGTCTCGAGATTCTGAGTTTGTATAGTCCGTTATCTTCACCTAACTTCTATTTATGTTACATATGAGCAGTAACAATAAAAAGGACATTCGCATCATATTAGCACTCTGGGTTTTCAGTTAAACTCTTGTTAGTACGCACTATAGTTTGAAAATCGGGATTTTTATTTATAACCGCACACAATTCGTCGGTTGTTAACCTTCCTACACTATCCTAACGAGGCTTTGAGGTAATATACTATATTTAGCGCTTCATGTAATGACAGCTTGGTGTTCTCTAATTCGGAAATAGTTTCTAAAAGAATTAAATAATTTTTGGAAATTTGCTCTATTTGAGTATGAATTTCGGTATCTGAAACCAACCGCTGACTTATTCAAATTGCTCGAGCATCTTGTGGATTTAAATTTAAGATCCGTTGTTTCATCTACCGTCAGCCATATTTTTGGATCTTTTAACTCTGATTTTATTTGATCCGTAATCGTGTTTTTCACGCGAGGAAAATAATACTGTAATTGACCTATTGTTGGCAATCTCCATTCCGGATTTGCTCCAAAAGTTTCAAAATTCACAATATTTTGTGGAATGTTGCACACCCTTAACATAAAAGTGAAGTCATAGAAATTTATAATATGGGACATCACGTTGCGCATTTAACCAGCGTTTTTTGCTATTAACTTGTCTTTTACACACACATATATATATATTGCAAATAATACATTTAATAATAGTGTCAGTGTATTCTAATGTCGAAAATCGGTTATGGAAACTATTAACACTCGTCGAACATAACAAAAAACGCCGCACTGTGGGGATTTCGCGGAAAAAGTCGTATATTTAATATACTATTAATGCAATATTGTATTTTTAAATTTCGAAATAACTGTTACAATCAAATCAAAAAGAATTACTTCGATATGACTACAAGTTTTTTCTTTGAACCGTTTCAAACTCATTACTTGTATGTTTTATTGAACTGACTGAAATTTAACCTAAGAATTTCAAGAAGAATATTACCTTATTGCTTGAGTTGACATTTTTATTTTTGTCTTTTATTTAAAATAGGATATTTCAATAGGCTCAAATTGAAAAAATAAGCACTGCAAAGACTTTTATTTTCTATTTAAAAATATTTTTATGAACATAGAATAAAAAAGCCGTATTTCTCCACTTGACCTCTAATTTTAGCTACATTTGCCTACAGTTTGAAACCACTACCAACACATTGTCTAATACCAGCTTTTACATTTTAAATCAATTTTAAGTGCTCCTAGGTGCTCCTTTTTAATTAGCTGCATTTATAACGGAACGCAATTGAGATCTGTATTTTTGAATTTCTCAGATTGACGCAACATTTTGAAGGTAGTTATTGCAAACAGTTACTTTACAGTTATCTTACGATTAAACACTTACTAGAGATTTTAATACGTATAGTACGGATTGTGATAATTATACCGATTTATTTATACGAGAGAGCGTTTTTATATTCGCGGAATGGGGGACAAGGGGTGGAAATAAATAAACCAAATTATTTTTCTTTTTCAATGTATTCACCTGCAAGACGGATACATTTTTCACATCTTGATTTCTCTTTATCTGCAAAATACGCCGAAACTGCCTCCTTGACTTCATCATCGGCAGTAAATTTTTTACCCCGCAGCTCTTTTTTCATTTTCGGAAACAGGTAATAATCACTCGGGGCCAGGTCTGGGCTGTAGGGTGGGTGATTCACAATTTCGAAGCCCACCTTATGCAGGGCAGCTAACGCAACGCGGCTCTTGTGGACGGGCGCGTTGTCGTGCAAAAGCAGAACACCTTTTGTCAATTTTCCCCGTCTTTTCTCTTTAATGGCTTCTTTTAGTCGCTCTAATATTGAAGCGTAATATTCTCCGGTTATAGAAACACCTTTATCTTTATAATCAATCAACAATATTCCTTCCGAGTCCCAAAATACCGTTGCCATGAGTTTCCCAGCTGATTGTGACACTTTAAATTTCTTGGGAGGTGCTGTGCCCTTTTTATGCCACTACATGGAGTCTTGTTTGGACTCAGGTTCATAATGATGAACCCAAGTTTCGTCTCCAGTAACAATTCCACTCAATACACCATCCTTGTCTTCATTACAGAGGTCCAAAAATGCACGCGAACACTCTACGCGCTGTTGTTTTTGCGGCGGCGTGAGCATTCTCGGCACCCATCTTGCGCTGACCTTAGACATGCCGAGATAATCGTGTAGGATTTTAAAAATTGTTGTATCGGATACTCCAACCATTTCTGCGAGTTGTTTCTTCTTTAGTCGAGCATCTTCGAGTACAATTTGTTCAACTTTTTGGATAAGTGCTGGGGTGGTCACCTCAATGCTCCTGCCCGGCCTCAGGTCGTCTTCAAGGGATTCCCTTCCTTGTTTAAATAAACTATGCCACTTGTACACTATGGTTTTTCCTGGACAAGAGTCGCCGTAAACCAATGACATCTCATTCATTATGGTCGCGACTGATTTTCCTTGCCTGGTAAGGAACTTTATAACGGCACGATATTCGATTTTTTCCATATTTCACTTTTCACTCCTGATTATGTTACTTGGTTGACGATAGCTCAAAGACTAACTGTCTAATAACAATGAAACTTCGTATTTATACTAATCATGAGTCGCTGCACGGGCCACGCCCCCAATGCGCCTACTCACCCCTCTACAACCCGCTCATTCCGCGAATATAAAAACGCTCCCTCGTATACACGATATTGGAAAGTTTTTGTATTTCATACGCGGTTTTATGCTCGAAGCTTATGGAATGTGACAAAGGCAGAATAAAATTAAAACGATTTTTGGAACAATCATACGTTGCCTTAAGCGAAGATAGAATATGTGAAATTTTGGATATAATATACAAACGTTTTTACTCTCAATTTAAACGATTGTGGCATGATTCTAAGCGTATAAAGTCGCGATTTGAAAAAAGGAACGAAGATATTATGCACCGAATGATGCTAACATCAGATTCAACGATAACACATTTGACTGCTTCGTTTAGCAAGAAAAATCGTAGTTTAGAATAATAATATTACGGTTTTTATATATTCGTACAACGTAAGTTTGTCCTTAACATATTTATAACATGTGAGGGGCTTAAAAGCAAGGCGGTACAAGTGCAAAAAAGAAAAGTCTGAGTAATTAAGCTTCAAAGTTTTTGTTCCCACGCATTTTCATACATAATATTTTTGGTTTCTTACACATACCGCCTCTTTGAGGTCATCGTACAGGTTTGAATTTTTGTAGAGTAATAAAGGGTTTTCCAATAAGGACTTGACAACTTCTTTTCAAAATAAAATCCAGACCATTTGAGATATTTCAAAAACTTTATTATCGGGTTGAAGTACAATCAAAACATTTATGAATGGAACTCGACTTCGTTCATGTGGCCACCGCGGGCACGTTTGCAGCGGTCGATTCGTTGGACCCAATTTTCGATGACTCGGCCACACAATTCGGCCGAAATGGCTACTATTTCGCGTTCAATGTTGGCTCTGAGCTCTTCCAACGTTGTCGGCTTGTTGGCATAGACCAATGACTTGACGTAGCCCCAAAGAAAAAAGTCTAGAGGCGTTAAATCGCACGAACGAGGCGGCCAATCGACTGGTCCATTTCTTGAGATAACACGCTCATCAAACTTACTCTTCAATAAATCGATTGTAACGTGTGCTGTGTGGCTCGTGGCACCGTCCTGCTGAAACCACATGTTGTCCAAGTCCATATCTTCCAGCTCGGGCCAAAAATAATCGGTAATCATGGCGCGATAACGATTACCATTCACAGTAACGTGACGATCATTATCGTGGATGGTCCTATGACGCCGCCGGCATGCAAACCGCACCAAACAGTTATTTTCTGTGTATGAAGTGGTGTTTCATGAAGCACATGTGGATTTTCACCCGACCAATAACGCATATTTTGCTTATTGACGAACCCATTGAGCCAAAAATGA
Organism: Dermolepida albohirtum; assembly: GCA_031893035.1. Taxonomy (NCBI): domain Eukaryota; kingdom Metazoa; phylum Arthropoda; class Insecta; order Coleoptera; family Scarabaeidae; genus Dermolepida; species Dermolepida albohirtum. Next base: position 6,928 of record JAVIWB010001165.1, on the reverse strand, counting down.
GCTTCGTCACTGAAAATGATTTTGCGATGAAATTCATCATCTTGGCGCATCTTTTCCAGAGCCAAATCGGAGAACGTACGTCGCTTCAAATGGTCCATCGGCTTCAATTCTAGAGTCAGCTTGATCTTGTATGGGCGTAAACCAAGATCCTTATGCAAAATTCGCCATAAAGTGGTCTGGGCGATGCCCAACTCTTGAGAACGCCTTGGAATTGACTGATTTGGATCATTTGCTACGGACGTTTCAACGGCAGCGATATTTTGGACATTTCGACCAACTCGTTGTCTCACTGGCACGGCAACATCACACAACGAATATGTAGACTCAAATTTTTGCACTAAACTTGTTACTGCCTGTCTACTAGAGCGAGAATTACGACCGAAAATCGGAGTTAACGCTCTTAAAATAGCGGTCACCGACTCCGAATTTCTGTAGTAAATTTTTATAATTTGCAGACGTTGTTCGTTCGTGTACTTTACCATGATGAAAATGTTAAGTTTACTGAATAAATTGACAGTGACAGTTCGATGATTAGTGAAAGGGTGCGTTCACAAATTGAATTAAAAGTTGTCAAGTCCCTATTGGAAAAGCCTTTAGATATTGGTGTTAGTGTTGATTCCTGCATATAACTCATTTTTTTAGTTTTGATACTTGTACCCCTTTGCTTCTCACCCCCCAATCTATATGGTTTTTTAATCTGAATTATTTTATGTTCTACTATATAATAAAATTACAGTCATTAAATTACTATATTTAAAAAAAACCTCCATACAAAAATCCTTAGTGTGCGCCGTCGATTCGCCGTCGCCATAATCCGGCATTCATACACATATCATACGCATATGAATCTCGACTTCGGATATATACAACCGCTTTCTAAACATATCATCGCCGCCAATGAGTACGTAGTCGTTTCTTCGGGCTTTATAATGACATAGGTAATCACGTGTGACTTGTTTATTTGTTTACATGTGATTAGATGTCATTCCAGTAATTATATTTGTTTAAATACATTTGAAATTACATACTTTACAATCGTTTAAAAACATTTCCACGCATGTGCATTCTTGTGCATATTCTTTGTTTGTCGAAAATTTAATAACAAATAAATATGTAATATGTAGTTTAACATAATTTAATGCAACTCATGTAAAAAGAAATTAATTAAAAATAAGACGACAGAATATGAATTAAATTCCGATCTTAGTCTACCAAAGCACATATTTACCTTACAAACACTAATCTAGTTCGTTAAAAGTGTCATAATTTAAACTCCAGTTAACTCTGTTTAAGTAGGATTTAATCCAGCAATTTCATAGTACACAAACTTCATTTAGTGAGCAAACTCGAACGAGCACGTTGCCGTGAATCAGCCTCTCAATCGAACTTTCCTTGTTTCCGCAAAGTAATAAAACAAGTTCCCAATTCGACGTGTCATAGTTTCCATGAGAAAATATCGATGCGGCAGAAAACTACATATTTCGTTCAGGTGGTTTGGCTTATTTGATTCAATTTCGAAGCGAAGAAAGTCGCTAAACAAAGAACAACAAAACTTTAAGTTACACAGAGGCACACGGACAAACTTATTTTTAATGGAATGTTGTGCATTGTGAAATATTTTTTGTGTTTTTTTTTTACGAAATCCAAGGTACTTGCGGTGTATACAGAACACAATAATTCTTTTGTAAATTCGGTGGATTTTAACGCCGCATTTTTTAAATTAGGTATGGTTTTAAGCGCAACAAAAGGGAAGTACTATGTAATATCTTCATTTAAAAAAACCGGTGGTATACAGAACTTATTAACGAGTTTATGGTAGAAATACTGCATGGAAAAATATGTATGGTACCGAAATATTTTGTTTCATGTTAAAAATATCTCTTTGTGACCTTGGTTCGAATTGTTGATAATAAAGTAGACGAAAACTGAACAAATACTTTCAAGTTAGTCTTAAATATAATATTTATGTAAACATGCTTGCTTTATTCGATGCGTCGTAGATGTTAAATGAAAAAATTGAATAAATTTAACGAATTTAATAATTATTTAATCAAAATATTTAACTTTTAACTTATACTTTTGAAAATGTACAATAACATAATTCGAAATGAAAATAAGTAGTCAATTTTTACGTTAAATGTGCGTGGGCAAGGTGAAAGGTTCTCGGCCTGTAACAGAGATGGCGTTACACTTAACAGAAATTTATGTTTTCTGCGTGGCTGCATGTGTCTTTAGTTCACATGAAAACTTTCAACTTGTTCTCTCAAGTAGTTTGTTTGCAAGAATTTCTGTAGTAGACGTCGTGCGTGTTATTTTTTAAATGGATAAACTTGAATATCGTGCTGTTATAAAATTCTTTGTTTTGGATGGTTTAACCCGTATGGCAATTCATCCGAAGTTGACAAAAGTGTACGGGGACTCTGCTCTTTCGATGTCAACAGTTAAAAAGTGGGCAGCTGAATTTAAACGTGGTCGTACGTCTCTCGAAGATGAACCGCGTGAAAGACGGCCAAAAACCGCAACCACACCAGAAATCATCGAAAAGGTACATGATATTGTGTTGGACGATAGGCGCGAGTGAAAGTGAGTGAGATAGTTGAGGCTGGGGGAGTATCGGAAGAAAGGGTGCGAAACATTTTACACAAAGAATTAGAGATGAGGAAGCTCTGCGCAAGATGGGTGCCGCATTTGCTGAAGGTCGATCAAAAGCAAATGCGCAAACGATTTTCGGAGCATTCTTTGGACCGATTTAACAAAAATCCGACCGATTTTGCGCGACGATTTGTCACCATGGATGAGACATGGGTCCACCACTACACGCCAGAAACGAAGCAGCAGTCGAAGCAGTGGGTGGAAGCCGGTGGTACAGCGCCAAAGAAACTGAAGTCGATCGCATCTGCCGGAAAAGTCATGGCCAGTGTGTTTTGGGATGCAAAAGAAATCTTGTTAATTGATTACCTTGAAAAAGGCGGAACAATTACAGGCTCATATTACTCTAACCTTCTTGACCAGCTGGATGTCAAAATTCGCGAGAAGAGGCCTGGTTCGAAGAAGAAAAAAATCATTTTTCATCAGGACAACGCACCCGCATACGCGGTTTTTTTAAAGAATAAATAAAACACATAATTTGCTTTCACTTTCAAAAACTTTTTATTGGTAATTGAAGTATCAGTTATGACATTTATATGCTAAAAATAATATCTGCCAAATGGCCTTCTCTTGCCGCTCCACAGACCTCCACTCTTTTGTTAAAATTTTCAATGACATTTTGACATAATTGAGGCTCTATCTCACCAATGACACGAACAATTTCATCTTTCAAAGCAGGAATTGATTGTGGATTGTTTTTATAAACCTGACTTTTCACATAACCCCAAAGAAAATAGTTTAACGGTGCAAATCACATGTTCTTGGTGGCCAATTAACATCACCGTTTCTTGAGATTACACGTCCAGGAAATTTTTCTCTCAATAAATCAATTGATTCCTGCGCAAAGTGAGGTGTAACGCCATCCTGTTGACACCACATATCCTCTCGATCAATATTCATTAATTTAGGCCACAAAAATTCGGTTATCATCCGACGATATAGATCACCATTGACAGTTACAGCTTCCCTAGCAGCATTTTCAAAGAAGTAAGGTCCAATTACACCACCTGGCCATATTGCACACCAAATAGCAACTCGTTTAGGATGCATAGGTTTCTCATGAATAATTCGTGGATTTTCCTCACCCTAGATACGGCAATTCTGTTTATTAACATAGCCACCAAGTTCAAAATATGCCTCATCGAAAAACATTATTTTTTGAGAAAAATCAGCTGGTTGTTCATTGATGAAATTGACAAATGAATGGCGTTTTAAATGATCTAATGGCTTCAGTTCCTGTATTATTTTACCCTTATATGCCTTCAGAGCTAAATCCTTATGTAAAATATGCCAAGTTGTTGATCCACTAAGTCGAAGTTGTACCAATACCAATAGTGCTTTCAGATGGACGATTATGTAAACCATAAAATTCACGTAATTTTCTAAAAACTCTTCACAGAACGCTGATTTTCATCAAATAATTCAACAATTTGAACACGTTGTTGTACCGTGTATGACGCCATATTTATAAATGTCATACATAACACTTTTTAAATGCCCACATACCCAGAAAAATTCAGTGCGCCATATACAGTGTGTTCAATAAAGATTGAGACGGATTATGCAACCAAGTATACAACAACAAAGATTACAGTTGGTATGAAATATCCTTGTAACTAGATCGTGACAGATCTCTCTTTATAACCCTACTAAATTGTTTGACATTTTGACTTATTTGATTTGTAATTACGTGTTATCGATTATCAGTAATTTTCAGAAGTATTGGTAAATTTTTGGTGGTTAGAGCGGTAAGTTGGATTTAATTTCATATTAAGTGTGTTGGATAATTTTTTTAAAACTATAGATTTCTAGGGTCTAGGGAATTTTGAATGTAAGGCTACCAATAGTGTTTAGTTGCATAAGGTTCCATCTCAATCATTAATGAACTCACTGTATATTATATTTATTCTTAAAAAAAAACCGCGCGATTTGGAACACTCTTTATTACTGAATTATTTAATTTTTTAATAATTCCTTCTTTGTTTTATAAATTTCTGTTACATTTTACATAAAATATATCCGTTACTTGTTGTAAATTTATTGCTATAAAATTATGTATAATAAATATTTATTATAAGAAATTTACTTAGTGCTTAAAACATAAAGACAGAATTAACCTATCTTCTTATCTAAAATAAATAATTTCATGTTTAACAAAACTGAATTGACTTAGTTTTAAAAAGCGATATGATATTGTAAGTATTTCTAATTGAATAAAACAAATAAAATAATATCATTAAACAAGATGGTATAGCTAGGATTAACTAAGAAAATATGCAGTAAATTATAGACAAGATAATGGTTTTACTTAGTATACACAAAATAATTTCTTCAAATTTCATTAAAATAATTATTTATTTAACACATAAGAGGTTTAGTACCCAACTCATACGAATATAAAGCTGTCACTGTAGTTAAAAATAGCTCGTTTAGATTTCCGCCTTTCAAAATTATCGGTGTTATAAGCAAAGCAAGGCCTAGGTTAGTACAAACTTGACACAATTTATTTTAATAATTTGCTACTAGAAATCTTTTTTATAATACAATATTAGTGTGCATTAAAAGTATGCAAAGCTAGAATAATATGAGGGTAGCCATTTATATTTCGGGAATAGCAAAAAAAATTTTTTTATTATCGAAAATAGTTTTATTGCTTTTCAAAATATTCTCCTTGAAAATCAATGCACTTTTGCATTCGTTTAAACCAATTCGTAAGGCATTGCTGCCACTGTGAAGGCGGTACCTCCAAAATATGAGTTTTGATTGTCTCAACTGCCTCTTCTGGCGTAGAAAACTGTTGATGGCGAAGTTTATTCTTCATGTGTGGGAACAAAAAGAAATCACAGGGAGATAAATCAGGGCTGTGCGACAGATCATTAATTCAGTGTTTTGGCCGATCAAATATTCAATTGTTTAAACCAACCTGTGAGAGCTCGCATTGTCATGGTGGAGAAAGATCTGTCGTATTCGGTTTGTTTTCCTTATTTCTTCAAAAACTTTTGGCAGACAATAAAAGCGTGGTTGCAACGTGACCGCTTTTCCGGGAAAACAGACGACCATTTGGTTTGATGTGCTTCGAGCGCGCACGACTTTTGTTGATTTTGGCTCATCTTAGAATACCCACACAGTCGACTGTTGTTTACTATCGGGCTCATACGTATAGATCCAAGATTCATCATCTGTGACGACTTTATAAATGTTCTTCGAAGCACCGCCACTGTATTTTTTGTACATTTCTTGGCACCAATCGATGCAAGTCCTTTTTTGAGCGGTTGTCAAATTACGTGGTACTCAACGTGAATATAGCTTCTTAACGGCTACATGTTCATGCAGGATCTTATGCACGCTGGTGTTACTAATACCTAGAGATGCCTCGATCTCACGGTATGTCACATGACAGTGTTGCATTATTCAATTCAGACGCTGCATTAATGTTTTCGAACACAACATTCGTGGGACGACCTTAACGAAATGCATCGTCCAAAGAACGCCGTCCGAGTTTGAATTCACTATACCAACGATATACTGTAGTTTTCGATGGTGCTTCATCACCATACGTCGATGCATTCTTGTTGAGATAATCCACGCCGAAAGTTATGAAAAACAACTGCACGAAAATGTTCGCGAGTTAATTCTATTTTTTCGCTGACATAAAATTTTCAGATTACTGTCAACAATCGAAATAGCGACCGGCTAATAAAACTGTCAAGGTAAATATATTGTCAAAAATGACAAACTTCACGATGCAATCATCAGATCGGAGGCAACACTAACAGTATTGCCTGTTCTCGAAATATAAACAGCTACCCTCGTGTATATCCTACAACGCAGTACCTTTTTATTAAATAGGAACATCATTTATCACAATTCAAAATTTATTTTTAATTAAAAACACAAAGATATTCCAGTTGAACTATAGAATGTGTACCGTTAAAAAAGAAATTAAAAATGTTCACCAGAAACTAGTACCTACCAATGTACTAATAGCATAGACTGAGAACCGAGATGCTGATCTTGCAGATTTAACGCCAAAATGGCTTTTCATTAACGAGATTTTAAACAAGCACAGGTTCATATTTTAGCAGAGTTGCAACCTCACATGAACTAATTTACATCTGACGCACTAACCGAAGACAAAGGAAATTTCCATCCTCGAGATTCTTCAACATGCTCCATGTGCATCTGTCAAATATAATCCGCTTGGATTAAGCCACCACGTCCTTTTTGCATATTTGATGAATTCGGAGGGCCGCAAAAGGTGAATTACCTTATGTGTGCA
>JAVIWB010001164.1:0-19865 GCA_031893035.1 Dermolepida albohirtum | reverse complement strand
CAATAGCCTCTTGATATAATTTCTCGTCTGCAATAACGCTGACGCTCCAATAAATCGTTTGAATTAAAATAAGATATATCGTGCTCTTTATAGGTAGCATTAAAAAAATTCAAGCCCTTATGACCTCTTTCAGGACGTTATTTAAATTTCGTTCAAGGATCATTAGATCTATAACCTGGTATATGTAATTCCACTGGAAGCCTATTTACTATAGGATTCGACAATCCACTACCTTTCTCTATTCCTTTCCGAATTAAGCTACTACTTTCCCCCTCAACCCCATCATGTTAAAATGAATCGTTTCTATAAATAACTGACAAAATAGCACATGCAAACCAAAAACAATAAATATATATACGGCTCGTATATACACGCCTCATACCCACTCCAACTTTGATTTTTAAAACTAATAATATACATGTATTATTATATTTTATAATTTATTTCATATCAATTAATGATACAGAGTTAAATATAAATACAATAATTATTTTTATTATTTATTTTTAATATGTACATACATATGTTTTACAATTTTATACTAATGTTTTTCAATAAATCTACATTATTATAAATTTTCTGCCGCCCGTTGTTACGGTTTAATTTTCATTTAGAACATATTTCGGCGTATTGTATATTTATTTATTTAATAAAATGACCCCGCCGTATTTTATAGAAGGGACGCCTATGAACATCCATGAAGGCTATGTGGAAACACATATTTGGGATATCGTATTCGTTTTAAAGTTTTAAAATCGTTTTAAATAAATATACTTCAGCGTACGTTTACGTCGACCTTGATTTCGTTATATCTAAGAATCGCTTTTTGTGGTGACCAGGTGTTCATATCGCGAGTGCAAAACATTCCCCCCCGGTCGTCTCACTCGCCCTGGTCCGATATAATATATCTATCTTTGATCAAATGTGAGTCTCATTCGTGAGCTAATTCACCTTTAATGTGTAAATCATCTTAAGAGCCCGTTACCATCCACAGGTATGTGTCAGCCAATTAATTAAAACTATATGTACAGACCCTTATTCGTAATTGTTGTTTTAGGGCTTCTTGTATGCCGGGTTTTCTAGTGACGACTTGCTCATCAAAGCACCGGCGATAGGCACGTCCATTCCTTCTAATTTGGTAAATCCGGATCCCAGTAGTGGATTCCGAACTCCTCCGGGAACTCGCACCTCAGCTTGGGAGCGATAAGTAGCCCCTTAAATATCTGTTTTTTTTTTGGTTTTACCACGAATGTGATTAATTAAAATTTAGAGAATTAAATATCCGTGGAAAATGTTGATTAACACTCTAGTGTAATGTGATGTATTTTTAATTAAGGGAATTTGATTTTGGTGGGATATGTTAATTTGATGATCTAAATTTAAGTAAATTTATGTAAATAAGTCAACTTGTTTTTGGAGGTATACATATAAGCACCGTTTGTAACCTCTATATATATATATATATATATATCGGGGAGGCTCAAATAGTTGTAGTATATTACTCAATATTCTTGAATACCTGATAACCTCTGAGATATTCTTTTTTTTGTTGTTGACTGTATCTACAACTCGCTCAAAAATAAATTTGTAGTTAATAATTACACACAGTGGGTTTGAATCAACGTACCCGACATTACGGTGGGAAAACAGGGTATCTCAAGGACCAATAGAGCTACGGCCTTGAGAAAATAGAAATAACACCAGCCATAATTTTACTCTTGGCGCCCTTTCCTTTTTTTTACATCTTAGCTCAATCCTGAGCTTGCGAACCCCGACCTCTGCAACAGTAGCCGGCATATTTCTGTTGTTGCCCAGATTTACCCAAGCTCCTCCGAGCGGTCGTTCGCGACCCGCAACAATTTGCTCGTGTGCAATTAGCACGTAGCACCGTATACGACTAACTCCTTTGTTATGCAACAACACTCAGACGTCACGCCATTCAACTTTTTTTCTATTTCCATATTGACATCTCCTCCACTTCTACCCAAACGATCCGCCAAATGCTTATAAAATTCAAGTATTTTAAATTTGTTAAAAGTGCTAATCGAGATTCCACTGCATCTATCAAACCCCATAATTCCAACAAACTTTCAAACACTAAATATAGAAACTCTCCATCTTTTTCTATTTTCAATATTCTAGTCGATCCATCAAAACATTCACTAGACATTTGCAAATTAAAACTATTAGTAACTGGAAACTATCCACTGCAATACTCGACTTTAAAGTCTCTAATAAAAATCGACCCCGCTCTTCAATATTGAAAAGCACACATTGATTTTTTTATACCTACAATTTTCACCACAGGTACAAAATGAAAGTCTAGTGACAAACCAACACATATCCATTTCTTGACCTTTTTTTCATGACATTCAAAAGTATATCATTTCTCCTACTAAAGGTACATTCCATGATGGTTCTCGTACATTTTTCTACGCACACAAATCTACTTTGTCCCAGAAATTATTCGTCTGGCCCATTTAAGTAAAAAAACCTTCAAGGGTCCATTTTATAATTTAAACTTCATTCGTGAAATTACCTTCTTCAATGGTAACATTTCTCAATTCACCGTCTTCAATTTTATGAGAACAATCATCAACCTTTATATATCTATTCACGCACATAAATATTTTTAGAACCTCATCGAGCTCAGCCGATTGAAAAACCTCATTGATGTTGAAATGACTTTACTAAGGCCTGAACGTTACTAAACCCCGTCGACTTTAACCGATTCTAGAACCTCCTCATAAACTTTGACATTGAAATGTTCTTAACCTTCAAATGATCTTAACACTAAAAGTTTCTCGGCCTCAGCCGCTTCCAAACCTTGCTCACTGACCTTGACCGTTCCAATACGCAGTGTGGTCAAGGTTAATGTGGAGGTGCGGGAGTCGACTGAGGCGTTCTACTAATATATCATATGTAGACGATATAATAGCAGAGAGGCTCAAACGATTCTAGAACCTACATATTGACCATGACAGCATTACATATTGAAACAGTCATGTGCAATGAGGAAGTCTAAAATCAGCTGAGGCCAAGGAGGATCGAGAATCGGCTAGTGAGTTCCTCTACTGAAGGTAATTTCATCAATGAAGTTGGAAATTACATGATACAGAAGCTTTTTTACTTTAATGGTTCAGATGAATGATTTTTTGGATAAAGTAAATTGTGTGGAGAGAATTATACGAGAATCGTCATAGAACGTATCTTTAGTAGGAGAAAGGACATATTTCTTGAATAAAAGTCATTCGAAGTGGATATGTGTTGGCTTCTCACCAGATTTTGACTTTAAACTTGTGGTGAAAATTGTCGGTATAAAAAAACAAGTGAGATCAATTTTTTATTAGAGACTGCGAAGTTGAAAAAATATTTTAAATATTGCAATGGAACATTTCCATTTATTAGTAGTTTGAATCTACAAATGTTTAGTAAATATTTTGATGAATTGACTAGAATATTGAAAATAAAAGAAGATGGAGAGTTTCTATATTTAGCGTATGAAGATTTATTGGAATTTTGGCGTTTAAAAGATGTGGTGAAATCTCTATTAGCACTTTTAAAAAACATAAAATATTGCGAATTTTATAAGGAATTGATGGATCGATTAGGTAGAAGCGGAAGGGATATAAATGTGGAAATAGAAAAATTTTTTAATGGAGTGACGTCTGAGTGGGTTTGCATAACAAAGAAATTTGTCACATATGGGCTACAAAAAATGTATAACGATGTAGAATTATTGAGGATAATTAATTTAAAATTATAAAATATATTATATGTATGTGTCTATTAGTAATAAACAATAAATAACTATTTTATTTATGTTTAATTCCCTATTATTAATTAATATAAGAAAATTAATTAAATAAATGTATACATATATGTATATATATATATATTAAATTATTTTAGAGATCAACGTTGGAGTGGGGCGTGCAGATATTTATTGGTTTTTGGTTGTTATGTGTTGTTATTTATAAAGACTGTTCATTTTTATAAGATGGGACTGAGGGGGAAACGTGGTAGTTTAATTCTGAAAGGGAGAAGGGATGATTGTTGAATACTGTAATAAATAGGCTTCCAGTGAAATTACATATACCAGAATATAGAGCTTGTCGTACTGGGACAAAATTAAAGGAACACCCTGACAATGGTCATAATCACGTGAATTTTTTTGTATGAGACTTGTACAAAGTACGATATCTTGCTCTGATTCAAATGATTTATTGGAATGTCACGTTGTAGACGAGAAATTATATCAAAAGGCTAACTACGTTACTAGTTGCTGTTGTTGAAAGAAAAACTAAATTAGGTATGGGCATGAGGAGTAAGTATAAAAAAGCCTAAGGGATGATACTATTAGAAGACTCAGAAGTAAAAGAAAGAGAAGAAACAAAAGGGGGATTCAATTTGGGGTGTCGTCTCGTTTTTGCTAGCAATCAAACAACCGCGTAATGCGATTAAACATATTGGTAAGAGAAAATATATTTTGGCGAACGTTAAAGCTGCATATCATACTTTACTGAAGTCTGGAAAAAGAATATTACCTTCTCGTTCTAGAGCCATCGCAAATCCTAAGAGAAGAAAATGTTTGCTTTTAATTCCATTGCTTGCAGCTCTGGATGCTTTAGGTTTATTAAGTGGTGCTGCAGCTACAACGAAAGATCAATTAGATGAAGCAAAACGTCAAAATCTTGCTATGGAGCCTAAAAATGCAGGAAGTGGTTTATATTTGAAACCTTATAAAGTAGGATGTGGTATATGTATTGGAAATGGATTATATATAAAATCTTATAAAGCGTGTTGTGATGAAATGAGGACGGTCATACTTGAAATAGATATATATATCCGGTGGAGTGGAAATTATTTATTTAAGGAAAATTATATTTAACTAGTGATGACAATAAAGCAAGTGCCACAACGTCCTTAATTTATAATACAGTAGTTTTTATGTTTAGTAATATCAGATATGTAATTAACTATATTGTTGAAAAAGTTGGGTGCGTTATATATCGATGTCAAACTGATGGATAATTTTTTGGAATAGACAATAGAGATTTGATTTGTATTCCTAGATCGAATTTAGTGAGCAGAAGACTTAGAACTTGTTAGGTCTCGATTGTCGACGCAATATCAACAAGAAGTGGATTTATTTAATTGTAGACCTTGTGTACAACATTACAATATTGTGGGTGACATTATAGATGGGGTTGAACGTCGTAGAAATTGTTATTTATTAAGATATTGAACTTCGTAAATTTGTATGTTGTCAATAAATAATTTAATATATAAGTATTTGTAAATACGCATATTGCTAAAAATATATATGTATTTGCTATGTGATATTTGTTATATATTAAGTAAATATTTATTAATTGAAAAAAGAGTTTTTATTTATTAATATATATTTATAACGAGAAAACTAGATTAATAAAAAACGTAAATACTTGTTTATTTGAAAAGTAGGTTAGGTTGTGGAAAAAGTAGGTCATAAAATTATATGAGAGTTATGAGGTCCTAAAGAATGTAGGCCAAGACTATAGAATCTTTTACCATTAAGATGATCTGGACGAATTGTTTATTTAAAACGTACGTCATAAAATTAAATGAAAGCTATGAAATTTTTTACTTCAAGAATATAAGTCTAGACTGGAATTTCTTTATCCTTAAGGCGATCTGGACGAATCGTTTATTTAAAAAGTAGGTTAAGTTATAGAAAAAAGTAGGTTATAAAAGTGAGAAGAGAGAAGAGAGGACAGAGGAGAGAGGAGAGAAATTTGATGTTTTTAAGGGTTTTAGTAAATATGTGGTTACGCCTTTAGGACCGCCTAGTTACGCCTTAAAATAGTGGATCTGGTAGTGGCGCAGTTTGGAATGGGAGACGTTCGTGCCCTTCTCTCCCGAGGGATCAGGAAATTCCTAATTCTCTTCCTTAAATGGGTGGAGTCAAGAGGGAGGACACGCCCAGCGGAATAGACGCAAAAGACGCCTTCTTACGTCAGTCTCGAATGTGGAGCTACGAAAGGTCAGTTTCCCCAGGGTATTTTTTATAATGTGGAATGTTTTGATCAAAGACTTCTTACGTAAATTCAGATTGGAATGCAGAGCTACGAAAGGTCATTTCCTTACGGTATTTTCTATAATGTGAAATGAATTATAGCTTTTTCGTATAAATAGTCAACATTTGTTTAGAGAAGAGAGTGCAAAATGAAGTTTACAAACACAAACATTACAAATTGGAATTTTTAATTATTTACATTTTATTAAAAAACATTAAATGAATTGTACATTTTTTCTTGATTGCACACATTCGTATATACTTTCAATCTTCTTACACACACACACATATATATATATATATATATATATATATATATATATAAATTTTGTTATCACACATATATATATATATATATATATATGTGTGTGTGATAACAAAATTTATTTAATTAAATTATATGTTTAAGGGAAAATGTATGTATGTAAAACTGGAAAAATAAATGTATGTAGAATTCATTAAATTATACATACAGTAATATGTGCATTAATATTAATTATATCTTTTATAATTATATTTGAAAGTATCGAATAAATGTATATTTTATTGATTGCACACTTTCGTTTATATTTTTAATCATAGTTCACAATTTATTGAATTATATGACCTTTACAAGGAAAAATATATGTACGTACAATTTATTTATTAAATTTAATACATGGATTTTCTACTAATTAGAACAAACGACTGGACAGCAGCAAGAACAACATCCTACTGAAGCCATGGATGTTGAATGAAAGTATGAAAGTATTGGAAATATTGGCCTGGAATAGATTATACGCTTTGTAACACCACCCTCCGTAGCTGGTGTAACTAAAATAATTACAATACCACCTATTGCATGTGCTACCGAAATAATTACAGTAGCCCCACCTGCTGTAATCCATGCGGGTACTACAGTTGCTAACGCGATTGTTCCTGTTTCTCTTGCATCAGAATCAAACGTATTTGTTCTTTCTGCTACAGGAAGTTTCCTGCTGGTAGGTACTTTTCCACTACAATTTATTAGCTCGCGGTCGATATTTAAAAGAGTAACAAAAAATTTAAAAAAAAAGACTACAGATATCAAAGACTACTTGTAACTACGACTGCTACTTCTGTGACAGCTATTACTACGATTGCTACCACTGCGATTGTTACTACTACAACTGCTACTATTATAACGACTCTGACTACTGCACCACCGATTTGCAGTACCAGAGTCCGGCAGTCAGGAGATCAACTCCGGAAACTACTTTAGGTAAGAAGGTTGGTGGTGGTGGTAGTGGTGATGCCAGCTACAGTACCGTAAGGTATTGTTATATTTTATTGTTATATAACTGACGATGATCTTATGGTACAAGAAACGTCTGTTATTATCATATTTACTCGTTTACCCGATTAATACATTTATTACAATCACATCCTCATCATCCATTACATCACAATCACGTCCTCAGCATTCAAATCCCTTTCTAAATATAACAGCAACAACCTTATCTGTTCAAGCAGATTCAGTTCCAGTCTGTGTTATCTCAGATCCTGTTCAACCCGGTCATCCCCAATTACACTACAACTATCCGATCTACAATATATGCTTCTCAAGTCTCTTCTCCCCACTCTTTCCAGGATCAAGTATCACTATTCGCTCTTCCTCATCTTCTTTCGTCCGCCTACTACCTCTACACCTAGAAATCTCTCGTATATCTATCCATTCCACCACCTACCTTCCAGTTATCAATTCATCCCCGCAGCCCCTTTGCAACGCCAGTCTACGAAACAGTTTATAATCTTGCTGCAAACATGAATGAACTTTTCAACGTTTCCGTATTACGTCTATAAGAAGGAACCTTAGCTTGCAAGATTGCAGATCAGTTAATCGCGATAAATGAGCAGATAGACAAAGTTATCACAGAACATATGATCATTCATTTCTACAAGGCCTGGAGCGATCCCGTTAATATAGACTCTCTTGGAGGTATTTCTATTAATGGAATACTTCAACCTCTCCAAGAGATGAATGATCACATGGAAGATATTAAAAGTTACTTTAATTCGATTGCTTCTGGCAAGGAAAAATTCCTGATATATTTGATTATCCATCAGTCAGATCGATAAAATATATCACCATCAAAATATAACTTCAATCCATCAACCATATTAATTAAACTTTCGATTACTTCTGATGGTATGTGGTAGTGGTTGGGGTTGGTGCTTACATTAACTTCTCTACATTGGCATATTGACTGTCAATTATATTGACCTACTGACAGTAATTTTAACTGACAGACATACAAAATATATATTATGTAAAATATAAATATTTTTAAATATGTGAATATTTTTGACAAATATTTAAATATTTTTTAATATTTTACGTTTCGAGAAAAATATTTACAGTAAGTTCAGTTTATCCATCGCTCATCAGTCAGAAATGGTACTGTATCTGAATGCCGCATCCGATCAGAAGTGGTAATCAAAGTGTTTCTTGTATTCTCGTAACGCGTTCATATTTGATTTTCAGAAAAAAGTAGTATTTTATTCAACAAGAACTTTGACTAACAATTGAAGGAACTGGGGAAAAATGACTAAGGTATCAATGGCCGTCACTCTTGAAACCGTAGGTGCACATTTACCGACTACTACAGAGCCGCCTCCACAACCGTATGTATCATTTCCGCCGTCACCTCCAATGTGAGTCGAGAGACGCAGCCGACTCTCGAAACTTCTCATTGACTTTGACAACAATGCTTGTTGGAACAGTCAAGATCAATGAGGAGATTCTAAATCGGCTGAGCTCGAGAAGATTTCAATATCACGGTCATTTCAAAGTCAAGGTTGTTTCACAGTCAAGAATATTTCTAGGTCGGGGTCATGTCAATATCAAGTATATTTCAAGATCACGGTTGTTCCATGTGTTGGGATTATTTTAAGATCAAAGTAGTTTCAAGATCGTGGTCGTCAAGGAGGCTTCAATGTCACAATCATTTTAAGGTAATAGTTGTTTCAGCGACTTTCAAGGTCAATGTCATTTCAAGTTCAATATCATTTCAGAGTCAAGGGTGTTTCCATGCCAAAGTCAACCTAAGGTCGCTTTTCGATGAAAGGTTTATAAACCGGTTCTTTCTTTATCTCAATAACAGTTCAAATTAGTGATGTAAGTGAAAATGGGCATTGAATTAAGAAAAGAACATAAATTCGAATTATTAGATAGAATTTATGCTTTAGAAATGATTGGATAGAGATTAGTGGTGACGATGATGTTCTGGAAGTTAGCATGTCAAAAAGTATTTATGACGATATGGAAGATCATACAGAATATGAAGAATAAAGTAATGATAATGTAAAAACAAATTATTGAAGCGGAGATTAGAGAACATGCGGACTACAATGCCGAAATAATTATATTAACAGAAAATTATGTTAATGATTTGGAGTAGTATTAATTTATTAAATATGCATGTGTAAATAATAAGTTGAAGTAATTACTATTTAGAAAAAAATAATAAGTTTTAATTTAAAGATTATTCACCCACTTGGCCTTCACTTGAGGTTTGGATGAAGATATATGTTCCATGCCAGTAACAAATTTTGATGGCATGAGGTTTTTAAGGAGATGCTGGTTTCATTTGAGTAACAGTTCAACTATGCGGTTTCGCACTGTACTTTCAATATATGATATACTAATTGAGTGTAACCAAACCGCTCGAATGTGAATATTGTTGTAAAGAAATTACTCGTGGAGATGATAGAAATCGACATATGCTGATTTCATGAAAAGGAAAGGGAATGAAAATAAATAATACAAATAATAATTTAGATGTAATGAAATGTGAAATATGTAATGTATTTGTGGAAGGAGATTGTTACGAGGGAGCGTTTTTATATTCGCGGAATGAGCGGGTTGTAGAGGGGTGAGTAGGCGCATTGGGGGCGTGGCCTGTGCAGCGACTCATGATTAGTATAAATACGAAGTTTCATTGTTATTAGACAGTTAGTCTTTGAGCTATCGTCAACCAAGTAACATAATC
Organism: Dermolepida albohirtum; assembly: GCA_031893035.1. Classification (NCBI taxonomy): domain Eukaryota; kingdom Metazoa; phylum Arthropoda; class Insecta; order Coleoptera; family Scarabaeidae; genus Dermolepida; species Dermolepida albohirtum. Next base: position 9,797 of record JAVIWB010001164.1, on the reverse strand, counting down.
AGGAGTGAAAAGTGAAATATGGAAAAAATCGAATATCGTGCCGTTATAAAGTTCCTTACCAGGCAAGGAAGATCAGTCGCGACCATAATGAACGAGATGTCATTTATTGACGGCGACTCTTGTCCAGGAAAAACCATGGTGTACAAGTGGCATAGTTTATTTAAACAAGGAAGGGAATACCTTGAAGACGACCCGAGGCCGGGCAGGAGCATTGAGGTGACCACGCCAGCACTTATCCAAAAAGTTGAACAAATTATACTCGAAGATCCTCGACTAAAGAAGAAACAACTCGCAGAAATGGTTGGAGTATCCGATACAACAATTTTTAAAATCCTACACGATCATCTCGGCATGCCTAAGGTCAGCGCAAGATGGGTGCCGAGAATGCTCACGCCGCCGCAAAAACAACAGCGCGTAGAGTGTTCGCGTGCATTTTTGGACCTCTGTAATGAAGACAAGGATGGTGTATTGAGTGGAATTGTTACTGGAGACGAAACTTGGGTTCATCATTATGAACCTGAGTCCAAACAAGACTCCATGCAGTGGCATAAAAAGGGCACAGCACCTCCCAAGAAATTTAAAGTGTCACAATCAGCTGGGAAACTCATGGCAACGGTATTTTGGGATTCGGAAGGAATATTGTTGATTGATTATAAAGATAAAGGTGTTTCTATAACCGGAGAATATTACGCTTCAATATTAGAGCGACTAAAAGAAGCCATTAAAGAGAAAAGACGGGGAAATTGACAAAAGGTGTTCTGCTTTTGCACGACAACGCGCCCGTCCACAAGAGCCGCGTTGCGTTAGCTGCCCTGCATAAGGTGGACTTCGAAATTGTGAATCACCCACCCTACAGCCCAGACCTGGCCCCGAGTGATTATTACCTGTTTCCGAAAATGAAAAAAGAGCTGCGGGGTAAGAAATTTACTGCCGATGATGAAGTCAAGGAGGCAGTTTCGGCGTATTTTGCAGATAAAGAGAAATCATTTTTTATGAGGGTATAAATAAATTAATTGAAAGATGTGAAAAATGTATCCGTCTTGCAGGTGAATATATTGAAAAAGAAAAATAATTTGGTTTTTTTATTTCCACCCCTTGTCCCCCATTCCGCGAATATTAAAACGCTCCCTCGTATACTTCACATATTCCTAGGGCTATGCACCAAAGTAAAACATTCGAAAGAATTTATGATAGTGTAACAAAGGACATTGGCACATTTAATAATAATAATAATAATAAGTCTTTATTGTCCAACAGATTGTTATAATCCAATAACAGGACAAAAAAAATACATATATATATATATATATATATATATATATATATATATACACACACATATACACACACACACACATATTATATATATATATACATATACAAAAATACAAATCATCAGATAATCAAGCAAAGCAAAAGTAACACAATTAATGTTCACAGTGCTTTAGAAAAAATCAAAATAAAGATATAAATGAATATAAATATAGGTTATACACACACACACCCATAATTAAGAAAACAAGAAAATTAAGAAAATTAAGACAAACGCGCCCTAGCGACAGCCAGTATCCGCCCCAAGGAATCAAAATGTAAATCACAATGGTCCGACAAACCGTTGAAGGCCCAACATGCAACTGCCAATGGGGAATTGAAACCAATATTCGTACTAAATGTTTCAACATAAAAGCAATGGCTATGTCTAGCCGACACTCGTGGTACCATAAAATTGAGCTGAGATAGCAAATGAGCACAATCTATATTCCCTCTAACCAAGTTAAATACAAACTTAATACTGCTCAGTTGACGCCTGACCTCCAAGGACTCCATTCCAAACTTATTTAGAAGAAAAGAGTTCTCGACTCCTCGCGGAGGATACACACCCCCCACCCCAAAGCTCAAAAACCTCAAAAACCTTCTCTGAACTCTTTCAAGTGACAATTTGTGAATCTCGTAATAAGGATGCCAGATCAAAGATGCATACTCCAGCCTCGAACCCACATACGTCATGTACAGCTGCTTAATCGTAGAAATACTGAAACAATGAGGATTCCTTATCACGAAACCCAGCACCCTCAGAGCCGCCGCGGTTATGTGATTGATGTGCTTAACAAGGGTAAGCCTGGAATCAAAGTAAACACCCAAATCTTTTATTTTAGTGCATCTAACAAGAGAAAGACCATTAAGTGAATAATTATAGATTACCGAGTTAGTCCTCCTCGTATATGTTACAACTCTGCATTTATCCACATTCATCTGCAAATTGTTCAGCGCGCACCAATCAGAAATTCCATCCAACGCCAACTGCAAGCGGTTACAGCCATCCATATCGTCCACACCTCCGAAAATTTTTAAGTCATTCGCAAAAATGCACCTATTGCAATCCACTGTCTCAAGCAAATCGTTAATAAAAAGCAGAAACAACAAAGGACCCAAATTGGAGCCCTGCGGCACTCCTGACGTGGCCGAGAACAGGTGCGACCTGTAACCGGCATGACAAACATATTGGCGTCGGCCATGCAAATATGAATAGAAAAAAGAAATGAGTGAATCACTAAATCCAAAAGAGCTTCACTTGCTAATCAAAATTGCGTGATCCATGCGATCAAACGCCTTAGAAATATCCGTATAAATAACATCAACCTGGCCCTGGGCATCAAGGATACTAGAAGTGAATTGTGTAAAATAGGCCAGATTGGTAGTAGTTGACCTTCCCTCCATGAAACCATGCTGGAAAGGTGATATATAGTTTCTAACGAGAGGATAAACACGAAGGTATATCACTGTCTCAAATACCTTAGCAAAATTATTTAAAATTGAGATTGGTCGATAGTTAGCCACATCAGACGGAGAACCGCTCTTCAGTACAGGACACACCCCAGACACCCTCCATGTGTCCGGAAACACAGGCGTTGACAGTGCCATGTTAAAAATCATCGTCAAAGGACGGGCAAACACGACCCCGCAGTCCCGAAGAAGGAAACTCGGTATTCCATCGGGTCCAGATGTCATTTTGTTCTTCAACTTCCCCAACGCAGAACGAACCTCAGCCTCCCGCACCGAGGCAATGCCAACGAATGGAACATTGGAGCAGTAGTACCGAAAGTTATTAGGCCCAGAAGGCACATAAATACTAGAAAAATAATCCGCAAAACCATTGACAATGCTCTGCGGATCGTCAAATACGAGATCGCCATGGCAAAGAGATCCAGAGATTCGTGAATGACCTCTTTTGTTTTGAATAAAAGACCAAAATCTTCGGGGCTCAACAGTAATGGACGCCTCAACGCCAGAGACATAATCTCTGTAAGCACTTTTTCACATTTGGAGATAGGATAGTAAGTTATCAAATATCTGACCCATCTACCAGTATATACACTGATGTGAAAGAATTTGCGCATAATATTTGAGAAAAATTGATAGCATTGATAGATGGTATTTTATATGTGCATAATTCTTTAAAAATAAAGTTCATTATATGCAATATATTGTTTACTACCAAAGGAAAACGTGGAAATTAAATCATTCGACGCCCAAAATAAAATCATAACTTATGAAAGTGATTTATATACATTATTTGGTGAATATATTAATGGAATTAAGAATAAATGACTGAATTTCAAGAACGGGATTCAGGTAAATTAAGATTAATATTAATATTTTATTATATTATTAATTTACTTTTCATATATGCTTTAGGATGGACGTTAAGCAAAGTTTTGTATTTAGAATATCAACAAGAATAAACCAATGAGAGGTACCAGTTATATGATTTACCAGAGTCAAAAGGAAGGCAGTCATAAACGTTTAAAATTATGACAGTGCTTATTTTGCCTGGGCGATTACTTCAGCTTCAACTGAGCCAGTAGGAGTTTCACAAAGAATTACTCCATATCCACACTATGATATTGTAGCTGACTTCAATGATTTAAGTTTCCCTATTTCTTTGAAAGATATTATATTCGAAGAAAAAATAAGATATCCATCAATGCGTACTGAAGTACTGGTATTGAAGGACGCTTTAATGGTACGACAAAGTGCATGATATAGTGGGTACTTTATATTTTACAAAACGGACAAGAATGATCTATATTAATTTATTACTTATTTGCACGGAAGAAAGGAATTCATAGTACTGCTGAATTATAAGCTTGACTCATTTAGTTTCATCCCAGAGATCTCTGACGGATATCGGAAACATGTATGTGAACACTTTTTTTTACATGTGAACGAAAATTCCGCAGACATGAAAGCGAAGACTGTAAACAAGTGAAGACAGTGTTCTCTGACATTGAATTGAAAATTAATAAGAATGGTGAACAATTACCTGTAAATATATTGAACTTTGATAAATTTGGAAAATAGTTAAGAATTCCTTTTACTATTTATGCTGTTTTTGAGGCTACTGTAAAACCTATTATACGTCAGAATCGAATCCTTCCAAGCTATTTGCGATGAAATGTTTTGAACATGAACCATATCCTTTTGCGTATTATGAAAAATGTTGCTTTGATAATAACTTAAGTAAATTGCGTTTTATCATAGAGAAAACACAGCTACATCTTTTATAAAAGAGTTAGAAACTGACGTTAAATTATTATATAACAATTAATTAAGTAGTAAAGTGGTAGAAGGGAGATCTTTAAATAATGAAGGCCGTATAAATTACGAGCAAGCAAGAATATGTCGCATATGTAGAAAAGAAATAGAATCACTTGATTGTTAAGTTTGCGAACACGATCGCATGATTGGATTGCATGGAGGTGCTGCACATATGGTATGTAACATTAATTATGAAGAACCCGGGTGTATGTCAATTATTTTCCATAGCCTATCGAATTACGATACTCATTTATTCGTAAAATAACGTAAGTGACAAGTAGATGTCATTGCACAATATAAAGAAAAATATTTTCTAAGAAAATACCTGCAGGAGATACTATCGATTGCAATGCTAAATAACGAAAAGTGTTTACAAATTGTTTACAATTTATTTAAGTGTAATTCACTAGTAGAATATAGTGATACATATATATATATACATACTCAATTAGATGTAGTACTTGCAGATGCTTTTGAAATGTTCGAAATATTTGGATAATTATAAATTGGATCTCGCACATTATTTTACATCACCAGGATTGAATCGGAACGCTATATTGCCAATGACGCATATAATTTTAGGATTACTGACGTATGTAGACATGTTTAATTTTTATAAGAAGGGTATACGTGGAGGCGTGAGTATGTATTGTAAAAGAAAGGAAATTGCTATCAACGAATTCTTACCAGAATATGGTTCTTCAGACATTTCTATTATACCTCGATGCGACGAATTTATATGGTTATGCTGTCATTCAAATTACCACCTGTCAATATGAATAGTTAACATATTCTACATATACTTAAAACTATTAATGAATATAATCGTCATAAATATGGTAATTTTTATGGAGCCCGTGGTTTATTAACTTAATCACTTAAGGTTGATATATAACCCCTTTCCACATTAATTTTCGTATTCTGTATACGTATTTCGACAATAAGTTATTATCATTGGCGGATAATTAAACAGCACCTTCAAATTCCGTGATTCGCTCGCGAGATACAATGGTTTTGATTCGGAAATAATCAATGGATTAATTAGGAAGGCTAACAAAAAAACAATCCGGGATACCATATACCTCAAAACAATTGAGACAAGCAATTTATATTTTTACCTTTTCACCGTTTGACGAAAAATTTGAATAGTGTTTTTAAAGAGCGCGGTTTACAAGTTACATTTCGATCCACTAACTCCACGAAATGCAAAAGACAAAGTTAAGGAAAACAAAAAATTGAGTATTTACGGAATTAAATGCCTAGATTGCAGGAAACAATACATTGGCCAAACAATCAATTCAATCGGCCAGAAAATTCAGTTTAGCAAACATGTGTTGGAAAGTAATCACAACGTAACCGCAGATTGTTTGCATTTGGTAAAGAATGTGTAATTATCGCGAATTAGATACGTATGACATCATGTATATTTTGAAAAATAAAGGCCATATGTTGAACACTGACTTGGGTTCTAACCGTAACTCATTTCTTTAACTTCTTATACGATAGACAAGGGAGGGTGCAATAAATGCATGCAGATACTCTTCTTTTAGGGTAGTTTAAGACTAGAATACAATTTCTGTTAAAATTACGCGAAACGAATATACAGTGTACGTTTTGGCGTTCGGCGGTACAGATCGTGTACGGAATTTGTTTCATACGGGTTTATGCCGTAGTTTTCCAGGTGGGACACTGTTTAATTATCTGCTGATGATGAACTTAATTGTCAAAATACGTATACAGAAAACGAAAATTAATGTGGAAAGGGGTTATATATCAACCTTAAGTTATTATGTTATAAATATGCTTTAAATTAGTGTCATCTGGTTGAAATAAAATTAAAAGATTGATATTATCTCTTAGTAATTGTTTAGGAACTGCACTATGTCTGCATTAAATAGAAATAATCCAAATTCTGGTGCCTACCGAAAGAGAAGTACTGTTTTATTACATCTAAATCTATAGTTGGTATATCATCAAATATTATCACAGAATAATCAGAAACTATCAGGAGTTAATCAATAAGGTTGATATATAACCCCTTTCAAGTTCAACCACAGGCTCCATCAAATTCAACTATCAGGAGTTAGCATATAATTTGCGTCTGTATATTCATAGTAACCTATTTCAGGTACAGTTTGCAATAAGCGCCGAAGGTATTCAAATTACGATGCCTACTGAAAGAGAAGTATTGTTTCGCTATATATAAATCTATAGTTGATATATCATCAAATATGATCACAGGATAATCAGAAACTTGATCAGGAGTTATCATATCATTTGAATCTGCATATTCATAGTAACCTATTTCAGGTATTCATATTTTCGCTGATGGAAAATGATGGCAATGATGATAGGGATATAGTATTATAATAAAATAAATAAATGTTCAGTGTTGTTTAAGATGTATGTATCTACTATATTAAGGATTGTACAAGAAAAAGAGTAAATAAAACATACGTTTTTTGGTAAAAATAATTTCATTTTTTCATAAAAAAATATTTTTTATTTTTTTTGCTACTTTCTTTATCCGAGATAGTAGCCCCCTCAGGTGCTCCCGCGCTCGTTTCTTCTATCGACGATCGATCCCTCCATCCTCCTGAAGAGGTCCCAGGCACGTTCCTTCCCACCCTCCACATCAATACTATTCTTCTAATGATGTCTATCTAGCGTCTTCCTCTGGAAGTGGTGGTAACACCTTCGCTGCTTAGCTGCCCTTCTCTTCAGTTCCTCCCGTAGTCGACGTTCCAAGCTGTTGACGTCAGCAGGTATTAGCAAATGCCTCAAACAATTTTATTTTGAACAGCGAACTATTCGGTATATGGAGCTACATGTGCATATACATATTTCTAGAAATATAAATATAGCAGTTCAAATACTAAATAAAAAAGAAACAACTCAAATTGGTCTATACGTATAAATATTAGTTTAAATATGTAGGTAACGAACAATTCAAAATATCTCGCTTCACGTTCGATGCATTGAAGCACCCATGCATCCCCAATAGAGTGGAAATGTTAGACGCTGTTAACCTTGCACCTATTAGGGAAGCGTTATGCAACTACCCTCAGCGATCGTGGCGCAACCGGTCAGGTAGGCCGATCTCTATCCCCAGAAGTTCATTATTTGAAGTTCAGTATCATTATCATTGCAAAATTCATCATCATAGACATACATCAATAATATTCATAAAACACATAATAATAATATACATATCCAATAAAATAAAATATTTTAATTTTAATATTGTTAAATCTTTATCATAATAAATCAAAATTTATTGCTTAATCAATTCTTTATTTGCCCTTATTTTACTCCACAAGTTAATAACGTTGCGACGCCGAGCATTTTTTTCCAAATCAACCCAAAATTCGTGCCGATTCTGACTCGAACGATTAGTATCATTTTATTTAAATACAAATTAGCGATGCATGGCGTCTCTGTAGAAATAGCTCTGCGGGGTACATTACATTTTCCGCAAAGCGTCGAGAAGCAAATTCACTTTTTCATTATGTAAGTTATCCTAAATTATCTTATTTTGTATAGCAAGAAGAAAATAAATATAATTACTAGATAAAATAGATCATGATATACATAAAACACATAACCATAATATGCATAATATAAGGTTTAAATAAAATAAAATAATTTAATTTTAATATTATTAAACTGTTTTCTCTAAAAACATCATAATGTGGGAGATACAAATGAAGTTCTTTTGAATTATTCTATGCGTTTATTTGTTTCATATGACCTAAATTTTAATATTCTGTCAAGAATGATGTATACTCTTGTTTTAAGCTGACATTTCTATTTAATTTCCTCTCTAATGAAAAAAATCGTTTTAGAGCTTGTTCTTGAGTGCTATTCAAACAGGGTATTTTATTATTAAACGGTAAAAATACTACAAAGCGGCATCAACATCTCTCTTTACGGTGTCAGTGAAATGTTGTTCGCATAACTTTTCCTCTCTGGAATACGATTCAATTCTTGTCGGGTTTCCCACTTTCCAGAGATTGCTTAAATTATCATTTATTTCTTGTAATGACACAGAGTTGCATATCGCCAAATTTGATATACGTTGAGGTGTCGCAATTTTACCCGTCACTATCCAGCCTGCTGCTTCTATTTTGATTGGGCCTGCACATTGAAGTTTGTAAAATAATTTAGCCCCGATTAACATATCTACGTCTCTTAATATATTAAAATACAGGAAGGTATTCTAATGTCAAGCATTAAATAGTCCAATATTGTATGGAAGTTATTATGCTCAAATCGTATAGAAACCTTTGCAGCTTGCGAAATTTTTGTACACTTTGTCAAGCATTAAACAGTCCAATAGTTTCATGGAAGTTATTATGTTTAGATCGTGTAGCAACCTTTGCATCTTGCGAAACTTATGTTGAGTACTGCGTAGAGAAGCGTTAGTCTCTTTTACAGGCATTTAAGAATGTTTACTATTTTTCATATAAATAAATTTGATTGTGGTCCAGAGTCTAAAAGAACTCGACACGTATGGTTGCGTCGTTTGACCCAAGATATCTACTAAAAAAGTCGACAATAAAACAACAATTTGTGCCGTGAATGCAATAGTTTGATACACTGTGTTTAGGTTCTATTTTTGACGTTACAGGAACAGATATAAGATATTTTTCTCTGGGTAAGTGAAGTAAATTGTCGTGATTTTTATGACAAAATTTACATGCCCTAGCTGTGCATTTAAAAGCCTGGTGATTCGTTTGTAGACAATTAAGACATAATCTTTTAGTTTTGCCTTCCTCTATTCTTTTGCTAACTGTCAAGCCAAGGAAATCTAAATGGTATGGCAATAGGAACATATGGAAATCTTGTTTACAGATATATTCATGGATGCTTTTTACTAGGCATTACTGTACTTTTAAATCGCTTCTAACGTTTGACATTATCGCGTGAAAAAATTATTTCTATTAATTATTAGTATTATTATTATTAAATTTCTTTCAAGTAGGTACTTCTGTCAATTGTATCTGAGATTTCTATTCTTTTAGCGTCCATGTATATAATTTTTTCGAAATCACAAATATTAACAAATTGCCCCAGTACTCTGTTGAACATTTACATGTTGTAAAAACCCTAAAATGTTTTAGTAAACCATCTAATATTTGTCTAAGGATATATACATTTTCTTCTTGTGCTGTTGGTAAATTTAAGATTCCATTAAT
>JAVIWB010001163.1:0-20265 GCA_031893035.1 Dermolepida albohirtum | reverse complement strand
AAACTAAATTTAGGCTCAACGTCAAAACCAACACCTTCCTGATTAAAGACAGAACTTATACTTCTAAACGATACATCGGCGTCTTTCTCACTGGCACAATAACTATGTTCAGATAAAATCTTATCCATTTCTAGGTTTACTTCAATTTTTAGGAAAATTGCTAATGAGTTCTGGTTTCAATAGCTGAACTATAACTAAGTTGATTTACTATGTGTATGTCTATGTATACATACATACATACATAATTTGTTCCTAATGACCAGAGATACCTGCCGAGTGGGGATTATTTAAAGCTATTATTAATGGGGAAATGCAAATAGTATCTAATGGCATAATATGAAATCTAGAAATATTATAAATTAGTTTTCAGGCCGACTTTAAAGTTATAGATCCAAAGAGTTTAAAAGGGATGGTAAAATACTCTTTAATATATGTACAATAAAACCAGTCTTTGAACCAGGTATAGAATTTCGATTTAACATAAAACATGACTCACAAGCTTATATTTTTAATCCTTAGTAAACGGAAATAATTCTATTTCAGTTTACCCTTTTGTACCTTATCAAACGATATTTCATTATTGTTTCGTTCTAGTTTTGAATACATAATTTATATTTCGTTAGAACCTTATTAGTTATTTTTTTTAAACTTTAGCTATAATTGTTTTACATAACCCAATTTATTACGTATATGAATTAAGCTAGATGTTAGTGTTGATGTTTCAACAAGATGTAATTATGTTGATAGCTAATTAATTACTTAACAGTTTCCAAATGCTACAATGTGTTTGATTAAGACAAATAGCAAATTGTGCATTATTTTTAAGGCAAACTTTATATTGGCGGAGGAAAATTAGCAGATTGGCATGTTTTGTTAACAAAAAATGTTCGTAGTATTCAAGCTTGACTATTTACTGTGTTATTTCTGGCGAGCTACCTGGTGAGTTTTTGCTCATGATTTAAACGATAAAGAAATTTCACTGAAAATTCTGATAGCTTTATCGAAATTTAGTTGCACCCTGTTAAACATGGTGTGTGAGTAGTAATAATAATGATCATAGATTCAAAATTTTGCCACGCAACAATTATCGCAGAAGTGTGTACGTTTATTTTGCAAGAGTTCATTGCACAGTAACATTTCAAGCCACTTAGACTTCTGTGAAACTTTTGCAGGAATTTTAGAATGATGTTATAAATGTGAAGTTCATGGTCTTCTTGACACCAAATTTAACACTACCCAACTATTACTTATTTGGTCGAATGTAAAATAATATAAAAATCAACTTCATGAACCAAGCCATTTAGCACGAGTGTTAAACAATTTCTGTATGCTAATTGCAATATTTACAAAGTATGATAAATTCATTTACGTTTCTAATAGAATGATGGATGTTTTCAATAATTATTAGAAATTATAAGATCTAAATAAATATACTTTTTTCTATTATGGAATATTTGTGCTCGCACGAAGTTTATGCACGAATATTCAGTATACCTTAATAATGGGTGTTTTTTAAGCTGCATGTGAACTATCGATACCGATAACTGTGGTTTGACAGCTGATAATGTCAAAATGTGTAGACATTTCTGTTCAGTAAGGTTTGGCGAATCATCATGAATAATTTAACGCCAGAACAACGCTTCCAAATTGCGGAAATTTACTTTGAAAAAAATAAATCTGTTCGAGAAATTCATAAAGCACTTCGTGCATTTTACGGTCAATGTAATCGACCTAGTGAGGAAGCAATTCGTGCAGTTATTGATCATTTTCGCACATATTTACTCTTCTCGATTCAAAACTATCAACAAGACAAAGAAATGTGCGTACCGAAGAGAATATTGCTGCTGTAGCGCGAAGTATTGAAGAAGACGCTGAAATGTCGATTCGTCGTCCTTCTCAACTTGGTGGCCTTTGTCCTTCGACTATGTGGAAAATTTTACATAAGGATCTTGGCTTACGCGCCTATAAAATACAGCTCGTACAAGAATTGAAGTCAAACGACCATCGTTTGCGTCGCATTTTTACTGATTGGGCTCATTTGAAGCTGACCGAAGATAAGCATTTTTATCAAAGAATTGTATTTTGTGATGAAGCTCATTTCTGGTTAAATGGCTACGTCAATATGCAAAATTGCCGTATTTGGAGCGAAGACAATCCTCAAGCCGTTAACGAATCACCATTGCATCCATAAAAATTGACTGTTTGGTGCGGTTGACAGGCTGGTGGCATCATGGGTCCTTATTTCTTTCGAAATGAGGAAGGAGCTGCCGTTGCGGTGAATGGCGAGCGCTATCGAGCAATGCTGACTGAATTTTTGTTTCCAAAAATTAATCAGCTAAACATCGACGAGATTTGGTTCCAACAAGACGGTGCAACTTGCCATACAGCGCGCTTAACAATCGATTTATTGCAAAATCCATTTGGTAACAACTTTATTTCCAGAAGAAATAAAGAAAAAAGAATTACTTTTTATAGGGCTATATTAAGTCATTGGATTATGCCGATAAACCAGCAACTCTTGAAGCATTGGCAGCCAATATTCAAGCCACCATTGACACCATACGGTCAGATTTATTGGAAGAAGTAGTTAAAAATTGGACCGATCAAATGGACCATGTAACTCGTAGCCACGGCAGACATATGCCGGATATCATATTTAAAAAATAAATGTCATGAAATTATCTACCAGATTATAATAAAAAAATTTCATTCCAACAATATTTCTGTCTTGTATTATCATTTAAAGTTCTCAAACTCTTAATAAAACACCCATCATTAAATAATAATTTAAATTACGGTTAAAAAATTAGGTTGAAAGTGCACCTTCAAACACTTTGGTACACCGTATAGTAATAATAATTTGTTTAACTTTAATAAGAGTGAATGATGAGTTTATTGATTTAGACAAATACAAACTATGCAAAGACCTTGTAAATAATTGTTGTTTCTAACTTTATAAGCATTTTAAGACGTCATTTTTCGAAGTGACTGTAAAGTGTCCATTTACATTAATTTAAGGAATAGTTCAATAGACACTACAGTAATCACAATTTATCCATATATTTCCTAACTGTAAGTCAGTTAATAATACGGTAACTATAGATTTTGTAAATTATTTGAAATCTTTTAAAATCAGGTACCATTTATATATATATATATATATATCCTATATATCTATTATTATATATCTATATATCTATCTTTTCAGTGTAATTGTAATTGTCGCCTTTATCTGTTAGAATTAAAAAACAAAGTTGTATAATTTTGTAGAAGCCATTACATTTAAAAATTTAAATGTTCATCTAGAACTACCTACATACACCAACTTTTAATAATACAATAGTACAATATTAAGATGTAAGGGACCTAGGAAATATCTGACAAAAAGGTGTCGTTTGGAGTTTATCTTGTCAATAAAAAATATTAAATGTAACTTAATGTTGGTTATAAATATTTATAGCTGCATGATAATATAAATATAGTATTAACTTAATATATTTCTACACTTTACAGATTTTAGCAAGTATTGTACCTTAAAAATTAACTTGCAATAACTCACAATTAATACAACTTTTAAAAAGAAACCGTAGACGTATTAATCAAAGCCCATAAAATAATCGTCGTGTAGTTTTTACAACAACCTCGAAAAATAAGAAATAGGACATGTAAATAATAAGAGAATTATTAACGTTAGTAAACGTGAGTAGAAAGCAGCATGATCCAAGCAGTAATTTGCAAGATATAACGCTCGCAAAATGTAGATGTAATTATATAAGGACTGACTGACGCTCATTAGTTAGTAAAAGAACACGCTAGACTAACAGAAAGGAATAGTTCTAAACAACAGAAAAGAATTGAGAAGAAATTTACATTCGCAATGAATAAGGTTTAAAAAATTGGCAATTAAATAGTTACTCCTGAACTTTCCCAAGAACAAAAAATTTAAAAGACTGTTGATGATATTGAATCACATACTTGTCGTTATATATTATTTATAAGGCAGTTATCAAGCTCTATTTAGGGCCGCAAATTAGCATTTTAAACAACGTAGTAATCTTATTAAAAGTATCTAACTCAAGTGAAAAAATGTGTCCGTTTAAACTATTTATAATTGTCTTCAAGGTAATTATCCTGAATAAAACTTTTTACCTTTAACGTCTTCTTAATTTACTTCATAAGATAAATTAGAACGAAATATCCTTCGTTACTCAGAAATGATATATGTATGTCGCTGCAGAAATATTTTACCACAGATGAATGTCATTCTATGTCCAAGTGCATTTAATGTAAAATACATCTGTGGTGATGTTATGAGGACTATTTCGTCTATAAATACTTTGCTGATGATAAGAGTATGATACTTTCTTTGAATATTTTTGATAGCATATTACTGATGAAGAACAGATATCACATTATATCCATAATGGTTTCTTAAAAATTACGAATATAACCAAAATACGACATTTACTAAGTCGACCCAGTCAGATTGAAACGTTTACTAAGTGGTAGTTATTGCTTTAAATGATTTTCTTCCTTTGCGAAATTGTATTCAATAAAATTATTTTCTTCCTACTACTATTGTATACAATCTACAAAAAAATACGATTTCCAAATTTTCGATTGTGGAGCAAAAGTGGAAATATATTCAAATGTGTTTTTTTTCTGTACTGATTCTTCATTAACATCAGAAAATCACATAACTTTTAATAAGCAAGAAAATGTACATACGTTGTCTTAAAAATGCAGATAAAAATGTAAAAGAACCGTGCTAAAATATTTGAATTTTACTTTAAAATTTATTGCATTTACATGCAATGTCTTATATTTTTATTTAAGCATAATGAATATCAAATATTGTAGTGAAAATGTATTTTATTAAATTTATTATCTTTTATTTAAAATATTATATTTGTATTTTTTCTTAAACATTTTTTCTTTTATTATAAAGTTTTATGTAAATAAGAACATATAGCAGATAATATTACATTTTACAATTTTGTCTCTTCTGTTACAAAGTTATTATACAATATTTACTGCACAAGCAGTTTTCGACTATTAGTATTTGTATTTATCGAACGAACGAGAAAACAATATTAAATATTTATTATTTCAAACTTACTGTTGTATAGCTAATTTTTGTAAAAGTAATTCGGGTTGTATAGATAAACGAATGAAAAACAGATGTCACATTATGTCCATAATAGTTTCTTAAAAATTACTAATAAGTATAACTATATAAACTGCGATATTTGCCAAGTCGATCCAGTCACTTTGAAACGTTTATTAAATGATAGTTATTGCTTTAAATATTTCTTTACCTTTACAAATTTTTTTACTATTATCTTCTAATTCCTCAAGTCCGATGAATATACAATATATACCAATAGTTAAAATAAATAACTTTCTTTGTATTTCCTCAGCATGGCGTAGTAAAGTGCTTGTAAAGGGTTTTCCAATAAGGACTTGACAACTTTTTTCAAAATAAAATGCAGACCATTTGAGATATTTCAAAAACTTTATTATCGGGTTGAAGTGCAATCAAAACATTTATGAATGGAACTCGACTTCGTTCATATGGCCACCGCGGGCACGTTTGCAGCGGTCGATTCGTTGGACCCAATTTTCGATGACTCGGCCACGCAATTCAGCCGAAACGGCTGCTATTTCGCGTTCAATGTTGGCTCTGAGCTCTTCCAACGTTATTGTCGGCTTGTTGGCATAGATCAATGACTTGAAGTATCCCCAAAGAAAAAAGTCTAGAGGCGTTAAATCGCACGAACGAGGCGGCCAATCGACTGGTCCATTTCTTGAGATAACACGCTCATCAAACTTACTCTTCAATAAATCGATTGTAACGTGTGCTGTGTGGCTTGTGGCACCGTCCTGCTGAAACCACATGTTGTCCAAGTCCATATCTTCCAATTCGGGCCAAAAATAATCGGTAATCATGGCGCGATAACGATTACCATTCACAGTAACGTGACGATCATTATCGTCGACGAAAAATATGGCCCTATGATGCCGCCGGCATGCAAACCGCACCAAACAGTTATTTTTGGTGGATGAAGTGGTGTTTCATGAAGCACATGTGGATTTTCACCCGACCAATAACGCATATTTTGCTTATTGACGAACCCATTGAGCCAAAAATGAGCTTCGTCACTGAAAATGATTTTGCGATGAAATTGACCATTTTGGCGCATCTTTTCCAGGGCCCAATCGGAGAACGTACGTCGCTTCAAATGGTCCATCGGCTTCAATTCTTGAGTCAGCTTGATCTTGTATGAGTGTAAACCAAGATTCTTGCGCAAAATTCGCCATAAAGTGGTCTGAGCGATGCCCAACTCTTGAGAACGCCGTGGAATTGACTGATTTGGATCATTTGCTACGGACGTTTCAACGGCAGCGATATTTTCGACACTTCGACCAACCCGTTGTCTCACTGGCACGGCAACATCACACAACGAATATGTAGACTCAAATTTTTGCACTAAACTTGTTACTGCCTGTCTACTAGGGCGAGAATTACGACCGAAAATCGGAGTTAACGCTCTTAAAGTAGCGGTCACCAACTCCGAATTTCTGTAGTAAATTTTTATAATTTGCAGACGTTGTTCATTCGTGTACTTTACCATGATGAAAATGTTAAGTTTACTGAATAAATTGACAGTGACAGTTCGATGATTAGTGAAAGGGTGCGTTCACAAATTGAATTAAAATTTGTCAAGTCCCTATTGGAAAACCCTTTACAATAAATAACTTTGTAATAGAGAAGACAAAATTGTAAAATGTAATATTACCTATTATATATTTTTTTTATTCACATACCAATTTATAATGAAAGATCAAAACTTTAAGAAAAATATAATAAAAATATTTTAAAGGAAAAATAATTAATTCCATAAAATATATTTTCATTATAGTATTAGTATTCATTCTGTTTAAATAAAAATATGAAACACTGCTTATAAATTTAGTAAATTCTAAAGTAATATCTAAACATTTTAACACGGTTCTTGTACACTTTGATCTGCATTTTTTTGGACAACAGACATTTTCTTGTTTATTAAAATTTTTGTGGTTTTCTTGTCTATATGAAGAACCAGTACAGAAAAAAAACACATTTTAATACATTTCTATTTTTCGTTTTACAATATTTATTCAAGCATATAATTTCGTTTGTTAACATTCAGTAATGTATGTAATAGCATTATTGAATATATATATATACAGCACATCAGCGTTGAAGTACATATTTTCAATTATTAATAATTTTCATATATACAATCAATAGAAATTACAAAAATATGGATAATTTTACGTTAAAGTAGTAAGAGTATATCTATTTCATTAAAGAAAAAGTCGAAAATTTGTAAATCGAATTTTATTGTAGACAATGGTTAGAAGAAGACAAGTTTATTAAGTGTGTTAAATACAATTTTGCTAATGAAAAAAACATTTAAAGTAATAACTATCATTTAGTAAACGTTTCAAGGTATCTGTGCCGTCTTAACAATTGCCGCAGTTAGCTGCCTTCGAAATTTTTAAGAAACAACGTAACATCACCAAAGATGTATTTTATGTTATTCGCGCTAAGATGTAGCTTGAAATTCATCTAATGTATGTATAATATTTTAGAAGTAAATTTGCGGTAATAGAGCATGTTCCTGTTGCCGTAGAAAAAAAACGTATCGTTTCTGGAGTGACATATATCATTTCCGAATTACCATGGATATTCCGCACTAATTTCTACTAAGAAGTGGATTAAGAAGATGTTAAAGGTAAAGAGTTTTATTCGGAATTATTACTTTGCAGATAATTATAAATAATTATAATCATTACATTATAATAATTACACACAATCGTGGTATAAAAACTGAATAATCTATAATTTCAAAAATTCATATTTTGTTTTCAAAATAGGTACGTCAAAAGCTGATATTCCTACATTGTTTCATAATAAATCTATAGTTAACCAAGCCACTTTTATAAAGACGGGTATTCTTCAACAACAAATGTTTCAAATAATTATATTTTCAAAACTAGATATCGGGATACTTCTCAAATCAAATTTGATAAATCTCTAGAATGTCAAAAAGTTGCTAAACTTTATCATGTTTGTTAAAAATTGTTAATAATTAAATATAAAATATTTTAAAACTTCTTGTCCATTCTGTATATACGAGTACGGCCGTCTATATTTCGGGAATAATAAACAAAAAAAATTTTTTATTATCGAAAATTGCTTTTCAAAATATTCTCCTTGAAAAATCAATGCACTTTTGCATTCGTTTAAACCAATCCGAAAAGCATTGCCGCCACTGTGAAAGCGGTATCTCCAAATATGAGTTCTAAATTCCTCAACTGCCTCTTCCGGTGTAGAAAACCGTTGACTACGAAGTTTATTTTTCACGTGTGGGAACAGTAAGAAATCACAGGGTGCTAGATCAGGGCCGTACAGTGGATGGCTCATCAAATCAATGTTTTGCCCGGTCAAATATTCAATTGTTTGAACTGACCTGTGAGTGCTCGCATTGTCATGAATGGGAATGATCTGTCGTTTTCGGTTTGTTTTCCTTATTTCTTCAAAAGCTTTTGGCCAACAAATAGTTGTGTACCATTCGAAATTGACCGTTCTACAACTCTCTAAAGCCACGGTTGCAACGTGACCGGTTTTTCCGAAAAAACAGGCGACCATTTATTTTAATGCGCTTCGAGCGCGAACAACTCATGTTGGTTTTGGCTCATCTTAGAATACGCACACAGTCGACTGCTGTTTACTATCGGGCCCATACGTATAGAACCAAGATTCATCACCTGTGACGACTTTATAAATGTTCTTTGAAAAACCGCCATTGTATTTTTTGTGCATTTCTTGGCACCAATCGACGCGAGTCCTTTTTTGAGCGGTTGTCAAATTATGTGGTACCCAGCGTGAACATAGCTTCTTAACGGCTAAATGTTCATGCAAGATCTTATGCACGCTGGTGTTACTAATACCTAGAGATGCCTCGATCCCACGGTATGTCACATGATGGTTTAGCATTATCAATACAGACACTGTATTAATGTTTTCCGACACAACAACATTTGTGTGACGACCTTCAAAAAATTCATCGTTCAAAGAACGCCTTCCAACTTTGAATTCACTATATCAACAATATACAGTAGTTTTCGATGGTGCTTCATCACCATATAAAGAATTCACCTCGCCGATGCATTCTTGTTGAAATAATCCACGCCGAAAGTTATAAAAAATAATTCCACGGAAATGTTCATGTGTTAATTCCATTTTTTTGCTGACATAAAATTTTCAAGTTGCTGTCAACAATAGAAATAGCGACCGGATAATAAAACTGTCAAGGTAAATATATTGTAGAAAATGACAAGCTTCACTATGCAATCATCAAATCGGAGGCAACACCAACAGTGTTGAGAATTCCCGAAATATAAACGGCTACCCCATTTTTCTTTTCGAAATCTTGCCTGGAGAGTAATCATTTCGGTCAAGTGTCGTTTTTAATTGAATTTACTTGCGGTTAGATCTTGACTACACAAATAATTAATCTATGTAATATCAATCTAATAAAGACAATTTTTAAAAAATTATTTATTTAGCCCAGGTTTTTATTTATACAAAATTTTCAAACTATATTCTTACATAAGTATTTGTTCTTATTCTCACTTACTAAAGCTATAACATTTATTTAGACATGAGGTCCTTATCTTAAAAACAATAATAATGTGATGATAATTTATTGTGCTTTACTTATTTCATTTCTGCTATACTCTTTAACCAATAATTTTCGGGATTCTCTTAATAAGATATTAACGCAAGTATAATATCTAATTCGTATATTTTACTTAGACAATTACCTGTTCTACAGTAATTTACAAGAAATATTTTGCATACTAATGGTCTGAGAAGCCTAAAAGTTACAATCCTAAATCGAACTATTTTTCGGAATCGCAATTTATCCAAATCTACCAATCCGCCCAAACCTGTATGGTCTGTACGAATGATACCCTAAACCTACTAGTTCTCTAAAAAGCTCATCTAAACTTTCTAAATATTACTTTGGATAATTCTCTGTACTAATTTTAGGTAGTTGTTAAATTGAAGTAACCCAGTTGAATTATTTCCATTTAACAAGGATTAAATGAATTTGTCATAATAACAGCAATATTAGTAGTCATACATCTGTTTAGAAAATTAATGTCCTACCCATAAAACATATTTAATTTAATCGGCCAAAGTTAATACGATATCTGTTTTACATGAATAATTGCTATTAAACTAGTTTTTTATATTTACCATCTATTACAAATATAGATAGCATAAAAACGAAGTAACTAACTCTCATTACGGTTTTCTTTACAACGACAGTAAGCTCTGATAAAGTCGTTTAAATTAACTATAAACTAGTTAACTTAGCTCTTAGTACTTTTTCACAAAATAAGTTTTAATTTAAAAAACTAGATGTACATTTCGTATGCACTGCACATATATTGTCAATGAACTCAGAAATTGTGTATAGACTCGTAAGTAAGAAATCTAGACTGATTACTACTGAAGATGTGCATAGTGCTCACAAAATGTCATTTTCAATAATTAATTAGAATTTGTTTCAAACGGTGCACACGAACTGCACCAAAAATCAATTAGTTCTTTAATCTTCTACCTGAATTGCACCACGTAAATTTTAAATTGTTTTAATCCTGTACCTGAACTGCACCACGGGCCGGATTATGAAAACTAATTTATATTTGAACGATAATCTTCATAATCTGCTGTGGGTAATTTAATATTAATTACTCGCCCAATTATAGTAGGTAAAGTTTACTCTTTTCAGGATATTGTGGGGGGGCGGGGTAGTTTTACAATGAAAATATAAATTTGAATTAGTTTATTCGTAGCGTGTCTTGTCACTTTAATTCTATTAATGTATAAATAAAAAATAAATAGTGTATATTTTTAGTTTAAGGCTGTATTGAATTGTACATGACTGTTTTCTTTAACATTACAATTTTGTAGTTTTCTTTTAGTTTAATATTCTAGTTAAGGTTTGTAATAAATACCTATGTAAAAATTGAATTATTTGTAGTTTTCGTTTCGTTTAATATTCTAATTAAGGCTTGAAATAAATACTTGCACGCAAATAGCACTGTTTTATTCTTAAATTTATTATCAGAAATCCATTATTATTATCCGTGGTGCAGTTCAGATAGAAATTTAGGATGCCGCGTTCGACCGTGGTGCAGTTCAGACAGGAGATTACATTTACCCAAAATGAAAAAGATTAAGTTGCTAATCCGTGGTGCAGTTCGTGTGCGCCCGTTTCAAATACGGTATTTTCTCGTTTCGTGCATTCTTGTTTCGCGCTCTATTAAAATTTACCTGATATTTTCTTCTTTCGTACACCGAAGTAATAATCACCTTTATGGTTTCTTGCTTCGTACACTTTGTCCAATCGATTTATAATAACGGTGCGGTCCGAAATATTTTAATCCTACTTAATTACAGTCGAGATGAGTTCCAGGGGCTTATGACCACTTCGTGACTTCCCACTTCGGGACTTTTTACAAATATTTCCCATTTCGTGACATTACCTAAAATGATACCTTCGGCGTCTCCCATTTCGGGACGCGATATTAAAGGAATGCTATACATCATAAACATAGACGAAACAACTACACATTTGAGATCAAAAATTGTTTTATTTACGTCAATCTAATTTTAAATAAGAAAATGTGTCAAATATTTACACAATATCACAGAATTATTTCAATTAAAAACCCAACCCAACCCAACCCATTAGATTTCCCTATAATAAAGTCAGAAACACTTTTAGATATAGCCTAAAAATTCAAAAGGACATGACAATTAAACCATTATCTAGTCTAATCCCTGATACGCTCAATGCTCCGGTATAGGTGTCACCAAATGGGAACGCTAGAAGTAATCAAAAAGGGTTGAGTCATGAAATGGGAACAAAGCAGGTAAAATTTCGCCGTGTCACGAAATGGGAAGTCCCGAACTGGGAAGACACCGTTCCAGGTATTGTCAACTTGAGTCTCGTCCTCTAATATAATGATAATGGATAATTTCTAGAAATATTAGGGGTAATATTTCTAGAAATGGTACCCCTACCGCGGTCACAAAGGGGTTCTAACCAATAGAATAATATAAATATGGTATTGCAGATGGGTAGAATTGGTGGATATATAAACGTAAAGATTACGAATTGTTAGTGTTAGTATAGTTTAATCATTCGAAAGAAAATATTTGTGAAAATGGATTTGCAAATAGTTGAAACCAAAAGGGGAAAGCCTTCGATTCTGTATTCAGGATACAGATTTACTATGAAGCGTATTTTTAAAAATACGAATAAATTGTGGTCGTGTGCTAATAGAACCTGTCCTGGAACAATAACAACTTGTAAAGACTATAAGTTTCTGGAAGAAAAATCTTCTCATACATGTGTTCCAGACATAGCAAAAAATGAAGTTCACCTGTGTTTACATAAAGCCAAGAAGCGTGCCAGAGAAGAACTAGTTCCGATACCACAAATCTACAGACAAGAAATGATGTCCGCAAGAGATGCCGGACTGGACTTCGTCATGGAAATTCCCGACTTTTCATCTGTTAAAGACCGATTCTACAGAGAAAGACATAGAGCGTTGGGAATCAGCAGTCTGCCGAAAAAACGAGAAGATATTGTCATCCCAGTGTCGATGCAACCATTTCTCCTTGTAGATGATGCCGAAGGATGCGAAGACAGAATTATAATTCTTGCAAGCAATGGAGGACACCTGCTTACGCAAAGTAGCGAGTTGTTTATGGATGGAACTTTTAAAAGCTGTTGCTCGCTTTTTGATCAACTTTACACCATCCACATGGACTTGGCCAGTGATACAAACACAACATGTTTTGTCCCAGTCATTTACGCCCTATTACCAAATCGGAAAGAATCTACTTATAAGAGACTTTTCAATTTACTACGAGAAAAGATACCAACTCTTAACCCCATGAAAATTCACATTGATTTCGAGCAAGCTGCGATAAATGCCCTACAACATGTTTTTCCCGGAGTTATTATAAAAGGATGCAACTTTCATTTCAACCAAGCGATTTGGAGAAAAGTTCAACAATTGGAGTTAGTAACACATTACAAGGAACGAAAGGATGTACGGGATCACATTCGTATGTGTGCAGCATTGGCACATTTACCAGAAGAAGATGTAAGTGATGCGTGGTTACAAATAATGGAAAATGCACCAAACATGGAGGCTCTTCCCAAGTTCAATGACTATTTGTGGAGCAGTGGCTGGAAGGTACTTCGATATGATTGTGTTACAATGAAAGGCACCGCACTACAAATTCAGTCGAAGGGTGGCATAACCGTTTAAATAAACGTGTTGGCAAGGCACATCCTAATGTTTATGAACTTATGACTGTGCTGTTAGAAGAAATAAATTATTACGATATCGTACAACGAAGATGTGAGCTTTACCTTTCTACACCAAAACGATGCAAAAAGTATAGTGACTTAGATAACCTTCTTAATAAAACTGTTAGTGATTATTTAGAAGGCAAAATAACAATTCTGGATGCATTAAAACGTCTAATTTATATTGTAAAATTTGACTAATTATTGTTTTAATCGGGAAACGTGTGTAAGTCCCTATAAAACTGCTCTTTATAACTTATTTTAATGTAGTTATTATTTCCCTAATATTTTTTGACAATATATGTATGTATGTAATATTATGTAATGTAAATAAATCACTTTATGAAAGAAATTCTTAATTTGCTATACTTACCTGCTTTGTCGCCATATGGCCAGTGTACGAAACAAGAATATGATTAAGTCAAATTTTACAGCTTATCGGGTTAGTGTACGAAACGAGAAGGTTTTATGACAGTGTACGAAACGCGTAGGCATAACCTGAAATTTCTATTCATGCAATTTTCGCAAATAACTTGACTTATTGGAGAACTGTTTTTATGGGGCATTTCAAATCGTTTAAATCACTTTGTTTGATTTGCCTAGTACACTGACATAATAATATTTTGACCTTTTTACAAAATAGTCTATGAAAATTATTTCCTTTGAATCCCAAATAATCTCGTAGCCATTACCATACTCGCCTAAAAACCTTTTGGGAAAATGTTGCCATCATATGATCACTCTTTAGACAATCGTTTCGCTTCAGGAAGACAAAGGTTTCATTAACCATAATAAATTGTCATTAAAATTCAGATTTATTCTTGATTAAATTCTCTCGAATAGGGGAATACAGTACTCAATTTTACTAATGATTTCTAAAGATTATATAATTGTTATTGTCTTTGTTCTACATATGTTTAATATTCATATCGTCACATTTAAGTTGCACAAGCCAATGACGAATTGTGACTTTTTAAAAAGTACTATCATCCAAAGTTTGCTGAATATCGGTAAAAATTTCGGATGTATTTAGTCCTTAAAAATTATTATTGGAATGGGTTTATTCATTTTAGAATTTTCCATTTAGACATTTTATATACACTATTGCAATTTTGAAATCAAATGTCAGAGATTATCTAAGTTCCACCTGCCTAACAAAAGATGATAGAATTAGAAAATAATGTTAACTATTTTTGGCAGATGGTGTTAACGATGGAGCATTGCTTTTCACCAAAACGTTCTAATTATTTAAATACGAATTTTGTATTTAATAATCTTATTTAAACAGCTTTCGTCTTACTTCGAAGCAGAAAAATGAAATTTGTAATACACTTTCCCTGATTTTGATGTAAGATGAAATCCTATTGTGAATATTATTTTATCTTTCTATAAATAGTTATGATAAATACAACCCTGCAGAAATATTATTTACAATTTTTAATTCATTTATAAAAATAAACGAAAAAACGTAGTAGAATTATTATTAATTAAGTAGAATTATTAATGACTACATCAACTGATAAATAAATCTATTTAATTAAACACATCAATTATTTTTTTTAAGGAATTCACAATTTGCAAATTGCAAAGAAAAATTAGTAAGTTTGAACTCATGAATCCTGTATTTTTGTAAAAATGCATAGAAGACATTAAGCAGAGAGAGTAAAAGTAATTTGAAACAAGTAAGCGAATTAAAACGTCGACTAAATCAAAAGTGTCTCAAAGTTGCGTTTCTGTAATAGCTTAGAAACAAGGCTTCTAAGCCTAGAGCTGTGCGATTGCCTTCCATTTCTTTATATTACAAACTTATCATCATAGGGGTTGCTGTCGAGGTAATATTTATAAAATACCTGATACGATGCTAATAATGACATTGATAATGTTTTACTTGACATAGGCAATTTAGTCATATTGTGAAACAGACGATGATGAGTACATATGTATCATGGTTTTAAATTTACTTCGCCGTATTTCTTTGAATTTTTGAAAATTAATTGTTAAATACCCAAAAGTGCAGCCATATTTTGCTGTATTCTTCGTTATTAAAAGGCAATTATATATTAAAATGAAGTAAACCATTTGGCAACACATATTCTACAAAAACTACATAATTTATCGGTAATACATAACAGAAAATACAATTTTAGCATATTGTGATTTAAAGTTCCAAAGGGTTAAGTTTTAAGTTGTGCGGCATAGATTCCGTTATATTGTTCATCTGTCAGTTTAACTTTGAAAAATGAGAAGAAAATGTCAGTAAACGCAAATCGTCTCTTCTCTAAATTTTTAAGAAAGTAATGCACTTTAATTACATACTTCATTTTTTCAATAACCACACGCGATACACTTATAACCAGACATGCCAAAAATGTTAACTGTAAATAAATAATTAATTATGTTATATACCCGACAAACATTAATTCCACAAAAAAAATAAAACATTGAATAAGCTGAGGTATAGTTTTCTATGTTATTGCTTACCGGCTTGTTAAACCCACTATGGATAAGCAATAAATAAAAAATTAATTATGCATATGGGTCTATTCCATTACATAAATGGCCTTTTTGACGGTATTTGTGATGCTGTATAAATTCAAACTAGGTCAAAACCACAATAATATATTATGTGTATATGTAATTAGATGGTATTTTATTAATGATTAATAAAAAAATAATACATTAAGAAAATAAATAAATTACACGACATGTAATCAAATACAATAATTTTATTTTTTGAAGAAATATTACAAAGATTCTATTTAAGTAAACTACAAAGATAATTAGCAAACGAAATCAATTAAAAGTGTAAATCACTGTTCAGTCTTTAAAGCTTTTCGATGCACAAGCATATACGTTATATTTCTCATTAGTCTTCCTGTTCACCATCACTTTCCTGTTTTAAATCACCTTCCTTTTCATTTGCGAGTAATACTATTTTTGAAAACTTATCACGAATGATATTCAATTCCAAACTTTCGTTTTCAACTAATGCTATTTGAGAGAACTTGTTATGGATGTTATCCAATTCCGAATTAATTGAATTCGTTAAGCCTTTTTTAATTTTCTTCTTTTCGTTTCTGCTTTGTTCAAATAATAATTCTATTGTTTGATCTTTTTCTGATCCACACGATGGACAATGTCTAATACAAAATCTCTTAGTTTCCATGTTCCTAATGAGTATATTGTCGTAATTACAAATCACGCACAACCGATTAGAATGTTTTATTTTCTTTTTTTCGTTCTTTAATTGTCCAAGCAATAACTCTAGCATTCCTTTTTTTTTCGATTCACACGACGGACAATGTCTTTTACAATATCTTTTATTTTCCATGTTTTTAACGCGTACCCTGTCGTAATTACAAATCGCGCACAGTCGAGCAGAATGTTTTATGTGCTTCATTTTAGTTTCAGTTTTTTTAGATTTCTTTGATCTAAGTTTTTTCTTTTTTGATCTAAGATGGTTAGCACGCGATATCAAGGAGTCACTTAGTGTTCTTACACTAAATTTGGGTTTAACATCAAAATCAACACCTTCCCGATTAAAAACAGAACTTATACTTCTGAATGATACACCGGTGTCTTTGCTTTTTTCACTGGCACAATAATTATGTTCAGCTAAAATCTTGTCCATTTCTAGATTTACTTCAATATTTACGAAAATTACAAATGAGGTCTGGTATCAATAGCTGAACTATAACTAAGTTGATTTACTATGTGTATGCCTATATATATATAACTACATAATTTGTTTCTAATGACCAGAGATACCTGCCGAGTGGGGATTATTTAACGTTATTATTAATGGGAAAATGCAAATAGTATCTAATGGCATAATAGGAAATCTAGAAATATTATAAATTACTTTTAAGGCCAACTTTAATGTTTAATGTATTTTCTTGATAAAATACCCTTTAATATATTTACAATAAAATCAGTGTTTGAGTCAGGTATAGATTTTCGATTTAATTTAAATCATGACTCAGAGGCGTATACTTTTAATCCTTATTAAATGGAAATAATTCTAGTTTAGTTTAGCATTTTGTACATTTATCAGACGATTTTTCATAATTGTTTTCTTCTAGTTTTGAATGCATCATTTATATTTCGTTAAACTGTCATTAGTTATTTTTTCTAAGCTTTAGTTATAATTGTTATTTTATACAACCCAATTTATTACGTTGATGAATTTAGGCTAGATGTTAGTGTTGATAAATAAATAAATATGTTGATAGCTAATTTGCTCAGCGGACATAGAATTACAATTTACTTAACAAGTTTCCCAATGTAAATATTGATTACAATATGTCTGATTAAGACAAATAGCAAATTGTGTAATATTTGTAAGGCAAACTTTATATTGGCCGAGGAAAATTAACAGATTAGCCTATTTTGTTAACAAAAAATGTTCGTAGTATTCTAGCTTGTTTATTTATTGTGTTGTTTCTGGTGAGCTATCTGGTGAGTTTTTGTTAATGATTTAAACGATAAAGAAATTTTACTGAAAATTCTCATAACTTTATTGAAATTTAGTTGCACCCAGTCAAACACGGTGTGGGGTAGTACTAATAATGATCACAGATTTTAAATTTTGCCACGCAACAATTATTACAGAAAGGTATCATGTAGTCATTTTGCAAAAATTCATTGCACAGTTACATTTAAAGCTAGTTTGACTTCTTTGAAATTTCGAGGAATTTTAGAATGATATTATAAATGTATAGTTTATAGTCTTCCTGATCACCAAATATAACACTACCCGACTGTTATTTATTTGATCAAATTCAAAATAATTTAAATTGCGGTTAAAAAATTAGGTTAAAAGTTCACCTTCAAAAACTTTGGTACGTCGTATGATAATAATCAATTGTTTAACTTTAATAAGAGTAAATGATGAGTTTATTGATTTAGATAAATGCAAACTATGCAAAGACCTTGTAAATAATTGTTACTTCTAACTTTATAAGCATTTTAATACATCATTTTTGAAGTGTAAAGTGTCCATTTACATTAATTTAAGGAATAGTTCAATAGAAACTACAGCAATCACAATTTATCCATATATTTCCTAACTGTAAGTCAGTTAATAATACAGTAACTATAGATTTTGTTTATTATTTGAAATCTTTTAAAATCAGGTACCATTTACGGTAATCTGTCCTTTCATTGTAATTGTCGATACAGGCCTTTAGCTATTAGGATTAAATAAGAAAGTTGTATAATTTTATAAAGCCATTACATTTAAAAATTTAAATGTTCACCTAGAACTACCTGCACTAAGATTTGATAATACAATAGTACTATATTAAGATGTAAGGGACCTAGGAAATCACAATTTGTTCATATATTTCCTAATTGTAAGTCGTTTAATAATACAGTAACTATGGATTTTGTCTATTATTTGAAATCTTTAAAAATCAGGTAATATTTGCGGTAATTTTCCTTTCAGTATAATCGTCGATACAGGTCTTTAGCTATTAAGATTAATTGAGAAAGTTGTGTAATTTTATAATGGCCATTACATTTAAAAAATTGAAGTATTCAGCTAGAACTACTTACACCAAGATTTAATAATACAGTACAATATTAAGATGTAAGAGCTCTAGGAAATATCCGACAAAAAGTAGTCATTTACAGCTTATCTTATTAATAAAATAAGTTAAATGTAACTTAATGTTAATAGTATATATTTAGAGATGCTTGATAATATAAATATAATATTAACTTAGAATATTTCCGCATTTTACAGATATTAGCAAATACGTGAAGAATGAACTGGCAATAACTCACGCTTAATACAATTTTTAGAAAAAGACTGTAGACGGATTAATCAAAGTACATAGAACAATGGAAGTGTGGTTTTTACAATCTTGCAAAATAAGAAATAGGACATATAAATAAGAGCGTGGTTAAGGTTAGCAGACGTGAGGTAGAAAGCAGCATGATCGAAGCAGTAATTTGTAGGTCATAACGCTCGCCAACCGTATATGGAATTCTATAAGGGCAGACTGTCGTTCATTAGTTAGTAAAGGAACAGGCTAGACTGACGGAAAAGAATAGTTCCAAACAACAGAAAACAATTGAGAAGAAATTTGCATTCGCAATGAATAAGGTTTAAACAATTATTAATTAATTCGTTACTCCGTCAACTTTCGCAAGAACAGAAAATTTAGAGGAATGTTGATGATATTGAATCATTTACTTGTGGTCATATGTTTTGCTTTCCAGGTAATATTTATAAAATATCTGATAAAACGTCAAATGACATTGATAATGTTTTTATTGACATAGACATTAGCCTATCTAGTCATGTTGTGAAACAGGTAGAACGGTAGAGAGTATATATGTATTACTCTTTTAAATTTACTTTACCATATTTCTTCGAATTTTCGAAAATTAATTTTTAAATACTCAATACTACAGGCATCGTCTGCTCGATTCTTTATTATACCAACGCACACTCTTTTATGCCATTCATGATTTTATAACCCATTTCTAATGTTCAGTTACATTTTAAAAATTTATTCTAATTTTCTATTTCATCGAAAAATATCTAATGCTGATTATAAATTAATTTATAAAATATTGTTTTTCACAGCAAAATTAAACTTTAGTGGTTAGCTTAGCGATTCCAGAATTGGATCTTTCCATAGTTCTAGTTTTGTTTTCTAATAGCATAATCTTAGGTCAATTAAATGTAATTGAACTTCTTTTTATGTTTAGTTTGTGATAATGTTTTTTTTATATATAAACTCACATGAAACAAACATGAGCCAGTCACTGCTGAAGATGTGCTAACGAAACAATCTGATATGAA
>JAVIWB010001162.1:0-196009 GCA_031893035.1 Dermolepida albohirtum | reverse complement strand
AAATGTATATACGTTAATAGAAAAAAACTACATCCTTACGTTTTATGATAAAAAAAATCGAGAAAATACATAGTTTAATAATTTTTGTATTTTTCAAATTAATTAATAGTTATAACTCAAAAAGATTATAATAATCTCTATAGAAAATACAAAGTAACTATATATGGGTTTATTCTGACATTCCTCTTTAACATTTGAGACTCTTTAACAATTAATAACTTCGAATGCAGTGCCTTAATAATGTAGCGATTAGAATAGTTATTTTGAGGTTATAGGTTCAAAATCGAGAACGAATTTTTTATGTAAATTATACTAATTATTGTTGTTAAAAGCGTTAAAAGTTATACACTCAATATAAATTAAAAATCATACAACAAGCAGTCGTTCGCTGTAGAAAAAAACGGTTTTAAAAAAATTTCGAACGGAGATATCCTAGAATCTCGTAATTCAGCATACAATCGTGTCAAAACAAAAGCAACCCTCTTTAGATTCTCTCCATATAAATAAGTTTTATAAACGAAGTAGCAGTTGCCTCTTGAGAATTAATCACTTTGAATCACTTTTAATCACAGTTGAAGTACATATACTCAAGAAATGCAGAAAATAAAGTTTTGTGTCGTTTTCACTTTGTGAATAAGTGCCGAATCTTGTTCAAACACCCATTCCTTTTCTTTAAGCCATGAGTCACTCAAAGACTTCATCACAGTTTCCAATACAATATGCTCGAACCGATATCGTTACATTAATCCCTCAAATATTAATAGAAGAAACGCATACGTAAGAGACGCCTCACCAAACCATTAGTGAAGCCCGATGACGACTACCCTGAATCTGTGTCACGATATTTCAGCCGTCTAGAGAACTATGGCCTATCATTTTATCTGTTAATATTTCCTCTACAGTAAAAATTTTCTTGTCTAGGAATAATATTTTACCGGACTTTATTCTATCGTAACACGATAACAACTTCAAGCGATGAAACGATAACGTTTGCTTACGCGATAGATTTCTATCGATTCTTAAATGGATAGTTGCCTCAGTGTTTGATATGCTTGCAGAGAGTCGACGAAACGTTCGTTACTATTAACGAAGAAAGAAAGCGTTAAAATATGTTACGCACTTTTTTCCACTTTGTACGAGTATAATGCAATGATAGTAATGTGATTATGGTAACGATTCACTCCCTAGTACAAATAGCATTTCTTGAACATTGACGAAGCACATATTGTCATATGTATTATAAGTATATTCCGGACTGAATGTTTTACACACTTCAATTTAATGTTAATCTGTAGTTGTCACTAATTATGCAATAACATAATAAATAAAGAATAAAAGTTACCAGGGATGGATTTACTTATCCGAAGTTATTCATTCAGAGCGCAACTTGCCAGTCTGCTCACTTAAAAACGGCCGTGTCGGTTGTTAATAAAATCAGCACACCAACTTTTTAAATAAATATAGCAATACCCAATATAATTGTACGTCATGGTGAGGAACAAAGAATCTCATACCCCGTTTTAGGTATCAAACGCTCCAAAAGTATAAATGATACAATGACAAAAATTATAAATAAGACACAGAAATAAGGTAACGTAATATCGCTTTAATTAATGAAAAAAATTAATTGGAGATACAGATTAATGTTAATAGAAAAATAATTAATATAATCAAATAAGACAATTTAACAAATAATTTTTCCCGAACTGGGCCAAGTTTCGTTCACAAAAACGAAAAATTTCATTTGTTTGAGATAGTAAAAAAAGAGGAGATAAAAGAAAGAATAAGTAGTAAAATTAATCAATGAGTACAAAAAAAATTAGGCCAAATACGGTTATTAAATTTTCACAGAGAAGGAAAGAGAAAAAGAATAGCTATATCAGCTATGTCATCAAAGTTTCCAGCAATGACTCAATCTAATGACGTGGCAACGCCCTTAAGATGTAAATTTTACATTTAAATAGTATCTAATTTTCATACTTAATTAGTACTTAAAATTTATATTTGAGTAGTACTTATCCTAAAATAACGACGATAAGGGAAAAAACTAGAAAAATCGTACAACGTGTTCAAGATAGAGATTGTAAAAAAAAACGCCTCAATCCAGTTAACAGTGTGAAGAGTATGTTTAAAATCAATCTCGACAATTATTGCGCGATAATTAAACGTAACTACTTAACAGTGGCGGCTGGTCAGGTGAGGCAGGTGAGGCAATGCCTCACCATCTAAATCTTGGAATTATAACAAGAATAATATGTATACTTTTAAAATTCTTTATAAATTAATTATCATCTTTTATTCAGAATTTATCTTATAAACAATAAGAAAATAGTTTTAAATAAACCGGCATTACAAGCAAAGTACAAATTTATCATTTCATTTTAATTCCGTGCGAATGTACGAGCGCGTATACTTGCCCCGACCAACTTCATGCTTGATCTATGTATATCCCTACTAAACACGAATATTTGAGGCCCGGCCACTCATTGCCTCTCATTGAAAATTTATAACGCATTACAGCAGTCAAAAAAATTCTCAATTTCTATGGAAATTACAGTAAAGTATTAGCTACATATTTAAGATAACAAAGAAGAAAAAATATTCAAAAAGTTAATAGATTTTTCTAACTTTATTGTGAGATTTTTGAATTTTTTAATAATATAGAAAGCATTATTAATAGGATAAATTAAGTATTTATTTAATGATATAAAGATGTCTAAAGGTTTACATTCTTCTTGTACAGTTTCTCAATATTTCCCCCACGCAAATAATATGTTTTAAGTTTTAACAGGAGTATTTTTATTGTTTCAAGTAGATATTATTTAGATATTAATGTATGTATGTATGTACAATACAATAATTATCTGAAGCCAATTTAAACTGAGCCTCTCATCGAATCACAATCGCCGAACTACCGAATATACTCGAGGCTGACATTCTCGGCCCGAATCGCAAATTACAGCAGTTAAACTCGGGGGAATAACAAAGTTAGGTTAAATATTTTAATATTTGTTTAGTGATATTTTCAGTGATTTAAAAATTGTGAATATGGATTTAGAAAATGTAAGAAATACACAAGACATTGTAGATTTTTTAATAAGAAATACGTTCGTTGTTCTATCGGTAGAAGATCAATTAAATGTCAAAAACCTTCCAAGACCAAACCCTGATTTATCGAAATCTTACAATACACGGTAAGTCTAACAGAAATTTCAATAATTCGTGGTATAACAAATGTAATTGGTTATGTGGTAGTATAAAAAGAAACAGATTATTTTGTTGGGCATGTATAATTTTTTCCACAAATACAGATAGTATTTGGAGTAAAACGGGTTATTTTGATCTTAAAAATTTGTCGCGATCAGTAGAAAAACATACTAAATCCAAACATCACATTTTAGCTACTTGTAAATTACATATGTTCGGAAAATATAATATCGCGGATGCGATAGACAATGTGAGGCGCAATCAAATGGAGAATTACAATAAAGAAGTTAGCCAAAATCGAGATATATTAAAGCGTTTAATTGATATTACTATATTTCTTTGTACACAGGAATTATCTTTCAGAAGACATAATGAAACAAATACTTCTGCAAACAGGGGAAATTTTAAAGAACTTGTTTTATTAACGGCAAAACATGATACCATTTTACAAAAATTCTTAGATGATAGCTCTGTATTTTTTGGCACATCGAAAACAATTCAAAACGAATTAATAGAATCAATTAGTTTTATTGTAAAGAAAAAAATAGATTGTGAAATTTTTAATTCAGAATATTTTTCATGGCAAATAGACGAAACAACAGATATAACATGTAATTCGCAATTGTCTATTGTAAGATACACGATCGAGGGTAATATTGTTGAAAGGTTTTTAGGATTCTTTGATGTAAGTTCAGGTCGCACCTCTGATGATTTATTTAAATTATTAACTAATATTTTTGAAAAATTTCAGTTTAATAGTAAACTAATTGCTCAAACGTATGACGGAGCGGCAGTTATGGCTGGGCATGTGAACGATTTACAAACAAAAGTTAAAGAAATAGCTCCTCAAGCAATATTTACACACTGCCATGCACATGTCTTGAATTTAGTGTTAGGAACATCTTGTAAGTCCATAACGTCTGTAAGAATATTTTTTTCAAATTTGTCAGGGTTTTCATCTTTTTTTTCCAAATCCACTAAGAGAACTCATGTGTTAAATTTAATCTGTCAAAAACATATACCATCAAACGCATCTACTCGTTGGAATTTCACTTCTAGGGCTGTTTTTACAATTCATGCGAATAAAAATAAGTTAATTGAAGTTTTTGATTTCATTGCAGAAAGTCCTGACTTTGATAGCATATCTATACGAGAAGCTTTTGGATTAAAAAATCTTCTTCTGGATAATGATTTTAATTTTCTTTTAGATACTTTTAAGTTAATATTTGGACAAACTGACGTTGTATTTTCAATATTACAAAATAACTAACTGGTGTTATTTATGCCAGAGATCGTTTACGTTTTTTGCTTGATAAGTTTAGAGAATTTCGGGAGTGTGATACATATTTCAGTACTGTATACGAAAATTCGATGTCTGACGAATCTGTTGCACATAAAAGGCGTAGAATTGATGACGTTCCAGATACTAAACAAAATTATAGAAAATTATTTTTCGAAATTCTAGATACGTTTATTAGTCAAATTGAAATTCGATTTATTGATTTAGAAAAACTTGCTTATTTTGATTTATTAACAGAAAGTAAATTTGAAGAATATTCGAAGGCATTTCCTCAGAGGCTCTTAAATAATTTGTTTGAACAATATAAATTTTTTGATCAAATTCAATTAAAAAATGAATTAGCTGTTATTTATAGTGACATGTAACTCCTTGGTAATTCTAAAACACCATGTGAAATGTTAAGATTTATGCACGAATAA
Source organism: Dermolepida albohirtum (assembly GCA_031893035.1). NCBI lineage: Eukaryota > Metazoa > Arthropoda > Insecta > Coleoptera > Scarabaeidae > Dermolepida > Dermolepida albohirtum. Next base: position 191,083 of record JAVIWB010001162.1, on the reverse strand, counting down.
AAGTTAGCCATCTGTATGCCAGAACTTTTTAAATTGCTAAGTATAGTAGTTACCATACCGGTAACTTCCGCGTCCGTTGAGCGAAGTTTTTCCACATTGAAACGTATAAAATCGTATGTTAGAAATACAATTGGACAACAAAGACTTAGTAACTGTGCACTAATTGCAATCGAAAAGGAATTGGTTAAAACGATGACGAGGGATGAACGATTTTATAATGATGTAATTGATTATTTTGCTAACACAAAAAACCGGAGGATACCTTTGCTATACAAGAAGTAAAATCTATTAAATGTAATTCTACGTGCAATGCCAATAAAGGAAATTCTCTGTATTTTAAAATATTTTCATTTTGCATGTAATTTTGAAATTTTGTTATTGGATTGTTGTTGATTTATATATATACATATATATGTATATATTTGTTATATTATTAAATTTTATATTATCATAGGAATGTATTTATTTTTTATTTTTAAATCCTAGAAGATTGAGTTCTTATTTTTGATTAATGTTTTTAGAATTTGTTTGATTTTTTAGAATATTTATTTTCGTTTCACAAGGGTTTGCTTTGAAACTTCGTTTTCGTTTAAAAATCGAATGGGGCGCGATATAGGGCTCAGTTCACGTCTGGCAGCCCTGTTTGTACTGGAAGCCCTATATATATATATAAATATATATAAACTGTTTTTATATGTAGTAGGTATATAGAGTTTATTAATCAATTGTAAACAATTTTCAATATTTATTATTCTATCTGCCTCACCATGTCAAATACTCACGAGCCGCCACTGCTACTTAAGTTAGTTAAGTTAAGTACTTAAGGAGGTTATAAATCCAGAATTATTCTAATAGTAAAACACTCTGAAGTACGTCCTTTATGTTTGAAAGCTTGACGTGACGTGCGTCTGACGCAAAATTAACCAGAACACTCGTTACGAAACCCAATGAAAGAACAATGACAAACAATTCAAAATAACTAAAAAAAAACACGCAATAACTATACACTCACGAAAGATAATTAAACGAACTAAATTAAAAACTAATCTATAAACAACTCAAAACAATAGTTACAAAAAAGACACTTCTCGAATGTACTCTAATACAAAAGGACTTAAATCATATAAAGGATTACACATAACTTGGTATAACCCTCAAAACAATAACAATGATAACAATAACATGTAGAATGAAAAGAAAAATTATTACCTTTAAGAACAGCCAGAAAGGAGCGAATTAAATTAAAACATAAGTTCTAAATCGATAAATTAACAAGACAAATATTTATAAAAAACTTATCAATAAAAATGTATTTGCGATTTGCGATAGCAATAAAACGTAAGAAACAATGGGATCTAAGGAAACATTTAATATACAGGGTATGACTAAATAAATATAGTATTCTCTACAATAAACTGTTAATTTTGGGTTACACAATACAAATGAGTAACATATACAGAGGAGCAAAAAAATCATAATTAAACTATATATACTGGAACCAATAGATATAAGGGAAACACAATAACGAACTTATTACACAAAAACATAGTCTCCACTCTATAGTATTGTTAACACGTTCGGAATGTACCTGTTAAGGTAAAAATAACGTAACAATACTTGAAACGTAATAAAATTAGACATAGTGAAACTTATTTTAACTATATCAAACAGTTAATTTTATAAAACCACAGCTTTTTGTGTTATCAAAATATCTAACTGTGTCAATTATAACTTCGATACTTAACTTTAAAAATGATTTCTAAAAACAATACAATATTATATGTGGTTTATACGTCGTTGAACTATGATCATCCATAAAACACTAGGGCATTATCTGACTTATTGTGCATTCTCTCATATAATAATCATGTAATAACAATTCAGTACTTCCGTCCCTTTTAGTAATCTGTCTAAATCCAGGGTAAGTGGACTGTTGTATGTTGTCGGGTCTGTATTAAGTTGCTCATAGATGACTCGTTCCTTCTTGCAATATAAAATTGATCGTTTCTAGAGGTCTGTTACACAATCTTCATTTAAGGGGTAGCCCGTGAGATGCTCTGTTATTATTGTAGACAGATTATAACGTCCTGTGCTTAATGGAATAATAAACGCCCTTATCCTTACTAAACAAACGATCCTTCCACTTCACCTTCAGAGTGCTAAACTAGTTCGAAAAGAGAGAGATTCCCTGTTAGTAAGCTGTAATAGGACACCTAAGCCAATAGTAAAGTAAAGGTAGATAAGAAAATATGTTCGTTATTCAGTTAACTACAACCCGAAAGAAAAAAAACTTAAGCTCTATACAAGTTTATTATATGTTCAAAAACTTTTGATAACACACGATATGAAACAATATATTGAATATTATGTATTTCAGCAAAAAAAGGGAAACGCTTCCGTTACAGTTCAAATTTTCAATATAAATATATAAATAATAATCATCCCCTTCTATACGTATAGTTAGTTCACACTTGTGGTATAAAAGAAAAACAATAATATATGTGCCCCTTGGTGCACATGTCCCAACAACGACAAAAGAACAATAGTAATTAGTTTCAAAGAATAATGAATAATAATGAATAATGAACTAATAGTTACTTTAAATAATTGACGTAATGACAAAAGAAAAAAGTTGACTGTGGTATATAAAAAGGCAAAGGATTAAATGAATTAATAAAAACTATTGTAATTAACTAAGGGTAAACAAATTAATTGTTAAAAAGTAAAAAAAGAGCAATTACTGCTAACTGCACAGTAAGCCTTTAATGAAGTTAGACGAATAAGTAATGGCAATATCTTACAGATAAATACTAAACTGTAATAGATTAAGATACTTTTTTATAACAAAGGCTGTCTATTGAGTCAATAATTGATTACAACTATTAGTTTTACGGATTATATGAATAAATAATTATATAAATATCTTCTGTCTACCGTGAATAACTTCCTTGCCCATAAACTTGTACTAGGGTTTAGTTAACACATTACAGGATCTAAACACTCTTACATAATCCCGTAACTTGACTGAACGATTGCAAGTAAACTTAACCGTAGATACCAGTCTTACGAATCAAAGTTTTAGTATTCGAATAACCTCAATGAATCTGGTTAAATTACTTCGTTAACTCTTAAGCCTGCTATTTTCTTAAACAGGTAAGCGTAGGATCTTCACATACACAATCACTCCGTATGTTCAACAAATAAGTGAAGAGGAGGAAGGTCCGGTAATATCAACGCAAAGAAGTCTTCGTAACTTGGTTAATTTTTCCATTGAACCACAGCAGTAATGCAAATCGGAGTTAGTTTCGCCACCACTGTATATATCAGTAAACCCAACCCCGGCCAAAACAGTCTCGCACAAAAAGGATTGTATTATTCTGTTTTCGAGCACGGCAATTAGTTGTAAAAATGTGTTTATCAAACAAAGGATCAAAGAAAGAAATAGAATGTATTATATATGATAGTATATGTACATATTCGCTTTTCCATCTCGAAGATGTTGTGGCAAGGTGGGCCTTCACAAAAAATTAGTAAAGATAACTATGAAATAAACTTCTACTGTCTAGATCACAGAAGAACTGAAGAACAAGTATTGAAATCAACCACTATTAAACGAAGTATTGAACACGGTGCGTTTCGCTTAATACCAAAGTTCATCAAATGTAAATACCTTGTGGTTGTTCATGTCGAAATAATACGACAAAATAATGGGAGAACTATACTTTCATTTCTTGGACACAAAAAAAAACACTTATATCTATTACTATGCAAACAGCAACGTGTGGAAATACATGGCAAGTGACATATAATGGACACAACACTGTCAAACAAAATACTAACCACGACGCGGCTAATGATAGGCTACTGGGATTTGGTGTTAGGCGGTACGCGTCGTGGTCAGTACTTGTCTCTATTATTTGACAATTGCCGTGTATTTGTACACGTCGCTGGTTGCACAGTAATGGATCATTTATTCAACTGCTTTTTAAAGTGATATAAGTTCTCTCAATAATAGCTGTTACTAATACACATTCTGCTATTTATCAATAATATTAAGTCTGTACTAGCTTTTCTAGAATTAATAATATATTACACCGAAAAGTTATTATAATTTCTACGTAAAATGTTAATGCTAACAAAGAACAAAATAGATAAGAGTAACAGCGGAATGGTATTCCACTATTTGAAGCCAAAAATAATATTCCTAAGATTACTTATATCCATCAACACTCAATTATTATTATGAAAGACAATGTAAAAATGTATATTTAATTGCGTTCTATCCAAACGACTTCTATTAGTGAATACATTGATACTACATTTTGAAGAAAAATCAGAAGTGTAAAATCAGAAGTGTAAAATAAAGAAGTTTTATCTTTATTTAATTTCATAGAAATAAACAAAGAGGAGAGCTTGATTTCACATAATCGTTACTTAAACTTACAAAAAAAATTTCTGTGCAGATGTACGATCTGTCTTCATATCGTTTATTGTCACAAAGAAAAAGATGCTTAATAAGACGTGCTGATTGTATAGAGACGCCTTAGATGTAATAATAAAATCGATACTCCGCCAACTGGGAGATAAACAGAAAATATGATGGTAAGGACGTTCATATTCATTAAAAACAAATACACGTCTCAGGTTCCTACATTCCTGAAAAAAAATCTATTAATATTTTATTAACTACAGTCGTATTTTTCCATTGTCTTTCCTACATTGTAATGCTTTTTATGATTATGATAAATGTCTACTAAAAACAATTCAAATTCCCTTATTATACTGCTATTCTTTATATTAGATAAACATTTCAACAATTAATTGTAAATTTTTGATTATTTTGTTATATGATAAATCATGAATTGTATTTGAAAATTCGTATAATTTGTATAATCATTTTATCAGTCTTAATTACCAATCTGTTCAAAATGCTTTGTTTAGAACTTTAAAAAATATTTCCAATATTGTGTCCACGATTTCCTATATACACAAAGTCTTTTAAGAATAGATATTTTAGGCATTGTTTCACTTCTACACACTATTGTAGATAATAAATCATAAAAGCCTATATTTCTTGTCTTGTGAATATTCTCAGCGACCGCTAGAACTTTAGCCAACCAGTAACTCGGAGAGGTCCCTAGAAGTTACTTGCCAATACCTAAGCAGGTGGATTATAAATACGTTCTATTGCAAAATTTAGGAAAACAAAAAACAAACCTTAAATGCAATAATTAAAATACCAATGTAAAAATAACAGTCAATTGATTTATTAATGCGATAAAAAGTTATAGTTGTCTGCTAAATTAGAGACATCAAGAGGTATTAGAGGTTAATATACTAAAATATAGTTATATGCTGTTACGGGTAAATTTGACCTTTTATTCGTTTTAGCATTCAATGGAATAATTTTTGTATAATTTATTATTTTGTTCCTATTTTGGGTTTTTGGGTACATCACAGTATATTCTCATATTAATATTTTTGTGTAATTTAAATTTATCTAACTTTCATATAATTAAACAAATTTTACCTCTTCTTATTATTTTACAAATTGCCCTTCAATTTATTATTTTGTTCCTTTATTATTTTCCTATTTTGTTAGGTTCATTGTCATCTTCTTTCTTATATATATCAATCTGCTCAATTTATTTACTTCAGATTGCCATTCAATTAGCATAAATTTTGTTTAGAATTATTTAAAAATTCCTTCCCAATTAGAAATTGGTGGTGTCCTAGCTGAATTCGTTTTTATCTCATTTTGTTAATACAATCGCCATCTAATATTTGTTGTGTCATGGTAGGATAGAAAGGACGTGATATTTAGGTATTTTCTTTTAATTCAGTATTTAATTGATTCCTAGCTTTTAAATTATGTAATATTGATCTTCCCTTTATATTTATATATTTTTTCTAATTAACGATTTCCTAATGGCCGTTGTTATTACCATTTTGTCCCTTCCGTTTACGTCAGGAACGTTGAAAATCATATAGGAAGGATTTTCTTCTTTTTCCGGCTATGAGTTGTTGATAATATGCTCATCCAGCAAAAAAGTAAGAACATTTAATTTGAATCCGCTTTGGATGGTATAGATTAGCGCTTAGTAAGAAAATGTAGATAACTTACAACTTTGTGTTGGAGTCATAAAGATTAATCTTAAAGTATCAAAATTGAATTAGTATAGTTTAAGTTACAAGACGGATACACGTACGTTATTCGTGGATTCAGACATCCATCTTGGAAAATCAATTATTTTCAACATCTATAATGGGACTGAAATTTTTTTTCTACCTCTCTACAACACGAAGATAGTGTGGATGCTAGGTGTTTTTGTCCCCTGTTCGATTAGATTACATGCGAGCCCAGAGATAGAGAGAAGTATTTTATCCCTGGTAACCCAGTAAATTTATTTTTTGTTTAATCTTTTACATATTACACCGGATGTTTTCTTTTGCTGTAATAATTCAATCCAGATATTCATTCTAACATTATTTATATAGTAGTTTTTTTTTATATTATACACTCAACATTTTCTGTTGCCTATTTATATTTTTATATACTCATTTTCTTATTTTTCATTATAGAGTAGCCAAATACAGTAGAATCCTTTTCAATTATATGAAAATTATATTATATACTCAGTATTTTATATTGTCGACCCGCCTAATATATTTTTTTTTGCAATATACAATAGTTTTGTAAGAGTAATGAATGAAATCGTATCATAAGAAATGGTGTTATAGTAGTTTACATTATATACATATATATATATACGATGTACTTTCTCCGGTTATAGGACACGTGCGAGTGTCCTGAGAAGGAAAGACCGTTCTCTCGACATTTCAACGAGATCTCATTCGTCATCTTCTGGAGCTGGTCTGTTGCTTACTGACGCTGAAGATCGTCTGACGTCTGTCCAGTGGTGCGCCTACTTGGTACTAAGTACTTGTTCTCTAATACAGTAGTTGTTTGACTATTATCGAAATCACACAAGTGCCGATGACAGAGACCTTGTCTGCAAACACTCAACTTAATAGAACACTACCCAGTAAGCACCTATTTCACGTACAACAACCAGAAGTACTGACAAGTCGAAGGTGCACCGATGGGATCTCCGCTATCACCAATTATTGTCAACATTTTCATGGAAAACTTCGCAACAAAGGCGTTAAATACCTGCGTGGACAAACCTTCCTTGTGGTTGCATATGTCGATAATACGTTCGTGATCTGGACTCATGGCAGAGAAAATCTACAGCACCTGAACCCCGCAAATTCTAAATTTATATTCGCAATGGAAGTAGAAGATCAAGAAAAACTACATTTCCTTGAAATGCTGGTGATCAAGAAAGAAGACGGGATATTAGGACACACCGTATACCGCACACCAATAGATACTTAAAAGCATAATCACCATCATCAGATACAACTGAACTCCATGATAAAAACGGTAGGTTTACGATCCGAACGACTATCAGATGAAGAACACAAACACGTAGAAAGAATTAACATCAGAAACGCTCTTCTCGCAAACGGTTATTTAGACAAAGTCATAAACAAAACCATAAACAGCAGAAAATCAAAAACGGAAAAAGAGGAATTCATGGCGCACCACTAGATAGGCGATCTTCAACGTCAGTAAGCAACAGACCAGCTCCAGAAGATAATGAATGGGATCTTATTGAAACGTCGAGAGAACGATCCTTTTCAGAACACAAAACAATAACACATCAAGTGTATATGTATATTAATTATACAGGTACATTAGCTTAAACATATATATTTATTTTATTTTTTTCGCCTTTCCTTCTCATAATCAAGATTTATATAATCGTTTGATATATATACCCATATCTGTTTTCATAATAATAAACTTAGAGTAGATATTTTTAACGCGGAGTTTGCTCTTAGTTCTTTTGTTTAGGTAATGGTGGCCCTTAGCCTTGCAATAGTACGTACCTCCTAATCCACTAGTATGCGACTGCTAGAGACCAAAATAATGTCACGCCTTTTTAAGACCTTTTATACAACGAACCCTCCCTAACTCTCCGAAGTACTGGCTTGTTTAGTCCTATAAGTGGATTAGGAAATGTAACATAAATAGGGAATACGAGATTTTGTCCTTTGCAATCTGAATAGTGAATTGGGGCGTAATAATACCTAATTAAAGATGTCAATCTATTGATTCGTTAAAGTACTAAAATATAGTTCTAATAATTACATATAAATCCGCATTGGATTTACTAAGTATTTGATAAGGTACTGCTTTTTAACAAGCAGTTCATTTACAATAATAATAAACAAAAAGTCCACGTCCACTTACGTTATTCAAATTGACATGTATAAAACTATCGATCAACTGATTAATGATATTTAAAATAAGATTTCAAAAATATGCAATAAATTTATCATTGATCGGCAAATAAAGACAAAAAACTACTAAATACTAAGTGAGTACGAAATTTTAACTTATGACAAAAAAACTGGAACTAAATCGATTCTAATAGTCAAACTATGAATAATATCAATATGATACATTAATGCTCGGGTATTTTCACACTGATTCACACATTAATATCTTTCTGAGAAAATGTACCACTTGCTTAAACGTATTTTCTCTAAATAAAATAGTAGATGTTACCATATACCAACCAATAGAATGCTACACAGAACATTTATTTCCGTTCATTTTAGGATAAGTACAGGAACGGTTGTAGAATTATTCCACCGGTTCTACGCAATGATTACCGGGCAAAGAAAAAAAAAACAAGAGTCAAAACTATCCATTTCTTGTAGTGTCACCTAAAAATATTCTTTTTCGTTCAAATGATGAATTAGCTATAATTCAAAAGGAAAGGACAAATACACGATTGTGCTAATGTACGTTAAGCTATTTCCTAATAACCTCATTATAATTCGATAAATTCTAAATTCGCCTGTCTTAATCCAACCGAGGTGGTAGAAAATTCTTTTCTTTCAAGATACGGCTAATTAATTCCACCCATAAATGATTTAAATTGCAAGACGATGTTACTTATTTCAAGCTAGTTGCAAGAAGAAGGACCTATCTCAACTTAAGCTCTACCCTATGACTTCAGAGAAATGGAGAAAAGGGGAAATATCAATGAATTAGAAAAAGAACTTAAAATCACTTGGAAACTAGAAACTAAACACTTGAAAGATTGAAAATTATAATAATTAAATATAATAACTAAACAAAGGTACACTTCTTCATAAAAAAATAACTAGAACGAAACAAAGAACTCTAGCTGGCGTTAGTATAATCACAGGAAGGTAATTAATATTAAAAAAGATTTTAACATGGATTCAAACAGTTTCTAATTGAAAAGAAATTAGAAAGATAGTTGTGGAACAAAATTATTACTAATTGAACGCAACCCTGAATTAAACGAAGTTATAAAAATAATTGCATTGTTGTTGTAAACAACTAAAAAATACATTGCAATCTATAGAAAATATTACAGAAAAGATAACTATGCCATAAATTTTACACTAACTTCATAATGATGAATAAAACATTCAACTAGTAGACAATATAAGTATAATCTCTTAGAATAAGGAAATGTATTAATACAGGACCGTAATGAAATAAATCCAATAAGGTGCAAGTTTTAAAATGAGAAATGCAAAAGAAAGTAAATTTTGAAAAATTAATATATATATATATATATATATACAAAATATGAACGAAATGTCAAACATTACAAAAGATCATACTGTGAATTGCCAAAAATTACCAAAAGGTAAAACGAACCAGTAACCCATTATTGCATAATTCCTTCACCATAATTAAAATATCTTTCTTTTTTACGATATTTTGGGAGCAGGAAAAATCCTGCAAGATTAGTTGAATATACGAGAGTGGTCCCAGAAGCACCCGACCCAACAAAGAAAATTTTAGAAAGAAATATATTTATTTTTCAACATAATCTCCTTTCAGCTCTATACACTTTTCCCAGCGATGTTCAATAAGTTCGATAACCTTTTTATAATAAGAACTATCTTGATCCTCAAACTAGCCATTAACTACCTACGCCACTTCTTCATCGTTGGAAAATCTTAGACCGCTGAACCATTTTTTTAAGTTTGGGAACAACAAATAATCCGACGGTGCTAAATCTGGCGAATAGGGTGTATGAGGTAGTAATTCAAATTTTAATTCCCTAATTTTGGCCATTGCAATAACGGATTTGTGAGCTAGTGCATTGTCTTGATAAAACAACACTTTCTTCTTAGCGAAACGCGGCTGTTCTTGCTTGAATTCTTCGCTCAAACGTTGCATTAAGTTCGCATAATACTTGCCGTTGATAGTCTTTTCTTTTTCAAGACAGTTAATGAAAATTATTCCACGCGCATCCCAAAAAACCAATGCGACTACCTTGCCTGCAGATGAAACTACCTTCGCCTTCGTTGGAGCCGGTTCGCCCTTTTGAATCCAATGTTTTGATTGTTCTTTTGTCACGGGTGTGAAGTGATGGACCCATGTTTCATTCATGGTTATGAAACGGCACAAAAGTTCTGCTTTGGTGTTGTGAAACATCGCTAAACACTCAATTGAAACATCTTCACGACACTGTTTTGACTCCAGTGTGAGCAAACGCAGCACTCATCTTGCACACAGCTCTCTCATGTCCAAATTTTCAGATAATATGCGATGTACCTCACTTTTTGAAATACCTTCTATGTCTGTTAGCTCGCGTACTTTCAGTTGAAAATCATTCAGTACCGGTTTATGGATTTTTTTCACCATTTCTGGAGTCGTCACCTCATTTGGTCGACCACTGCGATGCTGGTCTTAGCAGCTCGCACAGCCTCGTTTAAATTCTGCTACCCAATATTTCACTGTTCTAAACGAAGGAGCAGACTCACCCAGAATAGAATCCAGTTCAGGTTTTATATCAGCTGGGGTTTCAAATAAAAACATTGTATCACATAACGACGACCAATTTTCTCCAGTTTTAGAAATTAACTGAAAACATTCACTATTGATGGCTGCCAAACAAATACTAAACAACGTGGCGTCTTCAAACTTGAAATATATGCATTATGTACTTTCTAATACAGTGACATTTTTCAAACTACTGCCATCTCTAGGTTAGGCCAGGTACTTATGGGACCACTCTCGTAAGTCATTATACAGAATCTGGTTGTCGTTCTTCTACTTTTTCTAATGTTTATTATAAATTGTGTTTCTCGTAGTAGTGGATCTTAACAGTTATATTTTGCTAAGTAAGAGTAATTTCATTTTTGATAATACCATAAATATCGACGTACTAATTGCGAAATTACTTTTTGGTAGCAAGGTTATTCTATTTCTTTCTCTAAATATCTGTGTCACAAAAACGTTTCACTTTGTCACGAACGTTAACCCCGAATACTTCTTTAAACATAGTGGGACCTGACAGCTATTTTTGCAAATATAGTAATTAGTTGATTACATAACTAAAGTTCACACTGCTGAATATATATTTTACCTTAAAAAAAGTTCGATATTGTCTTTATCTATTTTTTCCAAATGCTGGTTCATAAAATAAATTTCTCTGATCTAAAACAATTGTAAAAAACGTCTATCTCACTTCGATGCCTTCTAATACTAATTGTTTCCCAAAAGAATAAGATTATGAAGAAGAAGTGATGAAAAAAGCTGAGATAAAGGACGCTACGGCGTACTTGTTATTGCAAGTTGATTAATTGCTCTCAGAAACTGAACGAGTATTATTGAAACAGACAAAGAGTGGGAGACGATGTTTCCAACGGGATAAAATTAATGACCATTAAGTTGCAAGATTGCGTCAATTTCATTTTCATCTTAAGATAATGTTGATTAATTGGCACATGGTTGTGTATCGCGTATATATTCTTCATTTGTCATGTAAGCCGCTAATGAAGAAACACTTACTTAGAAGCCTACATGCATAAATGTACTCTATCTAAAAACACAAATAGTATTTGTCCGCCTTTTAACAAATCATTTGTCGATTTATGTTGATTATTAAATTCTACTACTGAATATATATGTTTCACCTTAAAAAAGTTAAATACTAACTTTCAAACGGGTTCTTTATTGAAAGAATATAGATAAAATATACACTCAATGTAAGTATTTACTTCGTTAAACAACGTGCTATGTGATAAACTTGTTTAGGAAGCTATTTTGATCAGAATAATTTCAGAGAATTAAAAAATTAAGTGAATATTATCTTCATTTTGAAAAATTATATAAAAATAAACAGAATAATGTGAAACGTTGCATAACATTGAAAATTATAAAAAAGCGATTTTAAATTAAAATAGAAAATTTTAAAATTTTTAAACGCCTATCTAATTATTTTATTAAAGTAATGAAAAAATTAACCAACTTGATCATATCTGTATATTGTAGGTAATAATGGTATACATATGTATACTTAACTTATGTAGTATGTATGATACATTACTTTAGTTTCTAAAAAGTTTTTCTTTTTGTTGTTTATGCATTTTTATCCTGTTCTCAATGCTTTATTAAGTAAAGTTGAACTTGATAATTTACATCAACATTACCTTCCAACATCTCCGATGTATTGAGATATATATATATAAATAATGCAAATCAATGAAATTCGTCGGGTATTCGGTCAACTGTTAAGAAAATTAAAAAATTAAAAAACAATCATTTGTTTTATCCTCTATATTTCGCTATAAATTTATAGCTTCCTCAGGAGTTCTAAAAAACAATAACGTGTACAATATTTTAATCATACTCACAATTATTATCTTTTTATTACAAAAACTAGATTAATTTAAAAAATTCTTTAAAAATCATTAAAATGTCGTTTGTCATACTAAATACTAATAAATAAATTTATAAACTATTGTACTAGCGTCAGTGGTAGGTAAAGGTCAGAGCATGTTACACAAATAATTTACATTTGAAACTAAATCATTTTACGTGTAAAATCCTAAAAAATGGGAAACCTTTTTTTTTCTTTTTTTCCGAAAAGTGCTAGATTTTAAAAGAACTGATATACGAGGTGCATAACAAAAACAAAAAATATATGAATGTGGTGAAGAATTGATCCGTGTGACACTGATTTTCATTATATTAAATTGCAATAGATAGTACTTAATTGGTTGATATCAGATTTATAATTGATGGTGTTAGGATTTTTACAGATGTGAGCCATTTCCAAGAATATTCTTTTCTTGTAATTGCTCTCTATCTCTAAAATGACCGGATTATTAAAATCAAAATTGTGATCATTATTTTTGACATGTGTGGCCAAGGCACACGAGTTCTTACCTAGTTTGCAATCACTTATGTGCTGAGTCACCCTTTGTTTTATTGATTGTGATGTGTGACCTATGTAACATCCAGAGCAGTCTTTGCAAGATAGTCTATACACTACATTCGACTTTGACCACAAGGGAATTTTATCTTTGACTTTTGTAAAGATATCTTTAATTTTTTTAACATTGTATTTCACTATTGTGCTAGAGATATTGATTTTTAATTTTCTTAACAGTTGACCGAATACCCGACTAATTTCATGGATTTGGATTATCTTATAACGGTCGACCAAAATACTTTTAGCTAATTTTATATATATATATATATATATATATATATATATATATATATATATATATATATATCTGTGTGTGTAATATATTATATATATAACTAGCTATTTATTAAAACTAATGATTGAAACATACTCTTGATATACACATGCAAATAATTCTTATATCATTTTTCATTAAATTTGGTAATCACCATCTAAGCTGCTATCTAGGATCCCTATTTTATTATTTTATACAAAACTACCTCCAAAAAACATTATTCTAATTTTATTCATTACTTAAACAATAGTTTGAACGAATAATACATTAACTTATTTTTTTTGTCTCCTTTATTTAGCAATCTGCCCAGAGGCAATAAGCTATTTATATTGGCTGTACATGGCACGTATAGCTTAGCTCCATCGAATTTCCCTATGGACTTAAGTTATAAACTTGTTGTAATTGAATACACAGAGAACTCTTTTTTTTGTGTGTGTTTTTAGTAAACTAGAGTCATTTCAGATCGGTCTACTTCCCAAATCGGAAGGTTTTACTCTTTTCAAGCGACGCACTGCACTGCTCACTTTAAATAACTGTTGGGCTAAATTATTTGGGTGATGTGAAACTCTACTCTGATATCTGTCGCTGTATATCTTAATCACTTCCTTAACGGGAGCGATGGAGAAGTCTCATTGAACAACATAGTTTGACACATACCATGGGGCATCAACAATGGTTCGCATTATCTTATTTTGAAATCTTTGTATCATCTCCATATTTGAAACGCTTGCTGTCCCCCATACCTGGATGCCGCACGTCCAAATTAGCATAATGATTGATTTCTATACGAAAAGGTTGTTTTCCATAGATAGTTGTGATTTCCGCCCTATAAGCCAATATAGTTGAGGCAATTTCATTTCCAATTGTTTCCTCTTAGTAAATATGTTTTCGCCATGTGAGCCTTCTATCCAGAAGAATTTCAAGGTATTTGACCGAGTCTGACTGAGGCAGCTGAGTGTTATTTAAACTGACTAGGGACATGTTCCTTTTCGCAATGTAAATGTGATATGTACAGACTTAGATTCGTTGACATGGATGCGCCATTTTTTGAGCCAATCTTGAATATTTGTCAAGTTTGTTTGAAGAATTCTTGATGCCATTTCTGGATCGATATGGGATATCATCACTGCGGTGTCATCGACGAACGTTGCTGTAGCCGAGGTGCGTGTTATCGGGAGATCAGCTGTGTAGATTAGATATGGAATTGATCCTAGAACGCTACCTTGTGGAACTCCTGATTAGATGGGTTGTAGATCTGTATGAACACCGACAGTTTTTATTTGGAAGTATCTATTGGAGAGATAGGATTTTAACATTTCATAGTCGGGATATGGTAGGAGTTTTTTTAATTTGTAAAATAGCCCTTCGTGCCACACTTTGTCAAAGGCTTGTGACACGTTCAAAAAAGCAGATGAACAGAACTTTTTTTCTTCCATGTCACTATTTATTTTGTTAACTAGTCTATGGATTTGCTCTATCGTGCCATGATTCTTACGGAATCCATACTGATGGCTAGGTAAGATTTTATTTTTTTCTAAGGTTTTCTTTGATCTCTTCACATAGATCTTTTCGAAGACCTTAGACAGCATCGGTAATTAACTTATAATAGCAACATGGATGTAGGTAAAATTCTATATTCGTGATTCTAATGTTCAAGAAATATTATATCATATAAACTTTTTACACATTAATAAAAAATAGGCGGTGAAAGATAAGAACTTGGCTTTCATATATCTCTCCATTTTTTCTGTTTATACATTTTTCTTGCCAACTGTTGATTTCTGTTGTTATTAGGTCTATTTTACTTCATTTAGCCATCTATTTTTATGTCTTTATATTCCTATATCCATTGAATCTTATAAATTCATACATGTATGTGCTAACCTTCCTTTTGCTCATTACTTATGCTACGTCTGCCTTGTCATGTAGATCTTTTATTTCCTTCCTGGTTATTCTTCTTCTTCTTTGCTTTCTCTGCTTCGTATATTTTCCCTATTATTGCTTGTTTCTACATCCAATTTTATTCTCATTTTTTTTATTTAATAATTCAAGTTTCTGATTTGTAGAAAACTATAGGCCAGACTATTATTGAACATAGCCTTAGCGTTGTTTCTCCTAATCATTTTTGATTTAAACATTTTTTTGTAAAACTCCAATTGATCTACTATCTCTAGCTAAATGCATGTCAATTTCTATTTTGTCTATCAGGTGAACTTCTTCTCAGAAAAATATACTTTTCCTTGCTATGCTTTTGTAATTACATACATATCTACATAGTCTAAAAGCGAATGCATTTTGCTATAAATCATTCCCTGTATATTGACTCCACTCTCTTTGATGAGTAGAACTTTTCTTTAAATACAACCGACCAAATAGAACAAAGTTGTTAATTTTGTCTAATTCTATTGCACGATAATACAAGATCCTAAGAATCGCAAACAACAGCTTTTAATTATTGAAACTAATTCTACAGCATCTATCAAATTCTCCGCACTTACATCCAACCAACTATAAGTTTTTTTACACAAATAAAAGCTTTCTGAAAAGGACAATAGATTTAGTCTTCACCAGAAATATTAACGGATATGATCTTGGTTATTAAAATTTGTTTACTTGAAGTTTTTTGTACAAAAATTTTAGATGCATTAAGTAAAATAATTGCATTTATTTGATACTTGATTTACAGAATACTTAAAATGATTTTTGTAAATATTGTCTAAATTACGACTTTCATTAACCTTTCATTAACAGTCATTTCTTTAACGTCGTTTTTACAATATGAATATTTCAAAGCAATAAACTTTATTATGAAATTATTGACTTTTACCATTTATTTTTAAAAAACGTTTAGATTTTTACTATTATTATCTACATCACTAAATATATTCACCAGATGTAATTTATGTTTAGACCTCAGTTTTGATGCTCTTGGTTGCACATCAGCTCCGATGGTTAACTATAGCTTTCATTGAAATATTATCACCCAACTGTTACCTGTCCCCGTAAAAGGATGGGAAAATAAGAATACTACGCTAAGTTTTTCCGGAATTTAGTGCTAATACTGAAGACTCGTTTCCTAAAATATCACCTTACCGTTAACTTAATGTTTCAAAATATAGAAAACGCCATTTAGATTCAGACCACCACTTCTGCTATCCACTCAATGTATCTGTGCAACAGAGAAACGTGAGTAAAGTTTTTTCTAATTTAAATAGAAAAAGTTTGTTGATATAACGACATATCGATATATTTCCTTATCCTTTGTTATTTCAATGAATTAACAAATGCCATGAAACATGTACATTTGATGCTAATGTATTCCAAATAAAGTCGAAATCAATTAGTTGTCTGCCACGGATATTGTACATACATATGTACATACATAGACAAAATATTCTATAATATTTCGAATTATAATTAACTTTAATTATTATGGAGAGCTTGTATGTAGATACACCTGTAATGTATTCATGAACATATATTACTTGCATTTATTTTGGTCAAATGACATCGGTTTATGTTGCCTGCACTTAATAATGCATCAGAGCACCAAATGTCCTGTGTCAAAATACCGAAATTGCATAATGTATTCGTACATTTAACCGAATGCGGAGCGACAGAACAAGCGCAACAGATTTTTAAGAGCGGTCCAGAATAGTCTCCGTGTTCTATTTCACGAATTTGCATGCACATTCACTATAAATGTCCTACTTTTCCTTACCGCATCTTTTGACATAATGTGAAACTTTATCTAGAATGCTATTTCCTCTACATATTATCACATTTTATTTCTATAACAATGAAGTGTTTCATAATGTGCCTTTATGTACCGAAACGCAAAAGACATTTGAAGATACTTAGTTTAGATGTTTGGAAGTAAATGACAACTTATCAGCGATACTCTATTTTCGATAATGCCACTTTCCAAGGTTATGGATACACTGACTTATCACAAAATTTTCAGTGGTGGTGTACGGAGAGCAATCTGTTATAATCAGTTTCACTCTTCGTTATTAATTTTCAAAGTATACAAAGGGTACTAGGAAAGTTTAACAATACAACTTTGTTTATTTAATTTTTTGAAATATAATTTCCTCTACACTCAATACACCACTCCATCCTTCGAAACCAATCTTTAAACCAGTTCTGCCACGTTTCACTAGGGAGTAAAGCACACTCGTTGTCCCAAGCCCGCAGAAAGTCCTCGTCACTGGAAAACCGACACCCTTTTAGCTTCACTTTCACATGCGGGAACAGTGCCAAGTCGCAGGAAGCAAGATCTGGACTGTAGGGAGGGTGCTCGAGGTTTCAATCCCGTCGTGGTCAAATATTCAGTGCAGGCTTTGGCGCGGTGACCTGGAGAATTATCGTGATGGAGGAACCAGGTGTCCATTCTTGACTTTGGCCACAGGTTCTTCATAGATCCAATGACTTTAGGCAGGTACTGTTCAGTCTACCACTTAGCTGTGACTGTCTTCTGTGTGTTCAAAATGACGCGTTCCATACTTCCACTCGATTTGAAAAATACAGCTATCATTTTCTTCTTTACAGATCAGGATTTTCTGACAACTACGGGTGTATCCTCATCATCAAAGACCCAAACTTTGTTCTGCGCTTTGGTCGGCACATCGCAATAGCACAGCCAAGTCTCGTCACCTGTCACGATGTTGTTCACATACCGAGATTGTCCCTTATTAAACTTTTTTAGCTTCTCCCGGCACCAAGTCACACATCGTGTCATCTGCTCTTCAGTCAGTCGATGCGGCACCCAGAGAGGACAAAGCTTCTTCACGTGCAAATGATCATGCAGAATCGAACGAATTGCTGGTGCATTTAGGCCTGAAGTACCCTCTATCTGTTGGTAGGTCAATCGCCTGTCCTCGCTAAGCATTTTCCTCACAGCAGTAACGTTTTCCTCCGTAACTGACGTTCGTGTCCTTCCCGGTCTCTCAGCATCCTCAACAGTTAAATTTCCCCTTTGGAATTCTCTATACTACCTGAATATTGTTGTGCGATATAGACAAACATCACTTAGTGCAAGAGTCAGTTCTTCGAAGCACAGGTATATGTTTAAACCACGTCGCTCTTCATGACCCTTAACCAAACCTATAATTTGATCTACTGTCTATTTCCAGGTCTCTGTGAAGGTAATTGTTGTGAAAATATTATAAAATCTTTATTATGTTCTTAAGTATTTTGTTTTGAAAGTGTTGTATGACTCATATTGGTTTAAGGGCTTGTTTAGTGCCTTATTTTGACTTCCAATAAGTTAGTTCAATTTCTTATCTTTAAGCCAAATTCTTCTCACTTCTTTTGCATACGTTTTTCATTGTAGTTTTGCATTCGAAGTAATAACCAAATATCTAGCTATACCAGAGATTACGGTAGTTGTTTAAAAAATATCACTGTATTAAAAACTACACAATCTATAAAGCATATGTTTCAAGTTTGAAGACGCCACGTTGTTTAGTATTTGTTTAACAGTCATCAATAATGAACGTTTTTAGTGAATTTGTAAAAATGGAGAAAATTGATCACTGTTACGTGATACAATACTTTTATTTGAAAGGCTTCAGCCCAACCGATATAAAAGCTGAACTGCATTTTACTCTGGGTGTGTCTGCTCTTTCGTTTACAACAGTGAAGTATTGGCTAGCAGAATTTAAACGAGGCCGTACGAGTTGCTAAGACGAGCATCGCAGTGGTCGACCAAATGAGGTGATGATTCCAGAAATGGTGAAGAAAATCCACAAAGCGGTACTAGATGATCGTCGACTGAAAGTGTGTGAGCTAGCAGATGTAGTAGGCATTTCAAAAAGTGCGGTTCATCGCATATTAACTGAAAATTTGGACACGAGAAAGCTGTGTGCAAGATGGGTGCCGCGTTTGCTCACACTCCAGCAAAAACAGTGTCGTGAAGATGTTTCAGTTGAGTGTTTAACGAAGTTTCGCAGCAACAGGGCAGAATTTTTGCGCCGTTGCATAACCATGGATGAAACATGAGTCCATCGCTTCACACCCGAGACAAAAGAACAATCGAAACAATGGACTCAAAAGGGAGAACCGGCTCCAAAGAAGGCGAAAACCGTTTCATCTGCAGGCAAGGTCATGGCATTGGTTTTTCGGAATGCGCGTGGAATAATTTTGATTGACTATCTTGAAAAAGCAAAAGCTATCAACGGCGAGTATTATGCGAACTTATTGTAACGTTTGAGCGAAGAAATCAAACAAACATGGCCGCATTTGGCTAAGAAGAAAGTACAATACACCAGCTCACAAATCCGTTATTGCAACGACCAAAATTAATGAATTAAAGTTTGAATTGCTACCTCATGAACCCTATTCGCCAGATTTAGCCCTTTCAGATTATCTTCTGTTCCCAAACATGAACAAATGGCTCAATGGTCAAAGATTTTCCAACGATGAAGAAGTGATGTCGGCAGTTAATGGCTATTTTGAGGAGAAAGACTTCATATTATAAAAAGCGTATCGAACTTATTATGTTATGTTATGTTATTATCGTTCCGAATCCTACATTAAAGCTGGGGGTGTGCTTTATGTTTCATGTTAGTTAGTGTAGTGCCTTTTTGGACAGAAATTATATATGAGGCATATTTGAAGTGTATATGAAAATAAATCTAGCAAACGCGAAAACACATCAAAGGCGAAAGAACTGCGAGTGTGTATGATTTACTAGTCAACCGACATACTCGAAATCAATATTAAATGGATGTTTGAACTTTTAAAATTAGTATACAGTAATTTTAATTACAAATTTATATTTATCGTGAAATGTACAGATATGAAATTAATTCTACAAAAATTTTCCCAAATAGGATAACATAAAGCACGTGAGAAATATTAAGAAATCCATATTTATGATCAGAGATAAAAGGACTGAAACAACAGCAACACATTTCACGAAGCGGTGTTTAGCTAATCTGTATATTGCGCCTGACATATAAACAAGAACCGAAATAATACGCAAAACTTTCTCAAATTTTCGTACAAGCCGCCAAAGTCAAATCACATTTGACAGATATTTCCGACGGCGGGAGTCAAGCAAACAAACAAATAACTCTCACATTCATCCTTCGCAGACCAAATGATTAATACGTACCGATGACAAATGATTCGGGTGATTGTTATTTAGCACAGAGGAAGATAGAAAGAGAGACAGCGAGAGACTGTCTGAAAGAAAAATCGAGAAAAGTATCGAGTTAAAAATGAAAATCGGCCCTTCGGGACCAGTCATTACTTTCATTGTGTTTGTTTTATTAAACATTCGATCGCACGAACAGCATCTAGTGTTAGTTTAATTGATGGACTTCAATTATTTTAATTTAAGTTTGGGTTTTCTGTTCGAACAGTATTCTTGAAAATGGAAAAGATCTAGAGCGGCATATTTATTACGTAAGGTATTTAAAATTATTAATGAATGTAATGGAGAGTAATTAATAATAAGTAATGGATATTGTTTACGAAATTTACTAGTGAGAAATAAGCAGATACTTCATATTATATCGCAAACAAATGATGATAGATTGAATAATTCACAATATATTCACTACATGCTGGCATGCTAATATTGTTAAATTTATTGTTCATAATTTTTGGTATTATATATGCGTATTATTAAATTATAAATGCTACTAAAAAAGTTCTTTGTAAAAGAATTATAGGACATAAGTATTTTGGACTAACACGACATTTACGTTATTTATATTCAATTTAAATAAAAATGCATATAAATAGCTATCACGAAATATCTCTATCAGTTTTATCTCTTCTAAATATTGCAAGCAAACTTGCACATATACATACATGAATATAGAACTATAGTCAAGAAAATAACGACAGAGCACAGATGATTTGTTGATACAAATATTGTTTCTACATTTCCATACCGTTTTTTGTTTGTTTAACGAATGCAATAGATAAAAAGAAGTGTTTTGAAATTATAGTCATTCGTATCGATCAACTACAAGAAATAATCACCATTTTCTAGCAATAATTTTCTACAATTATAAAATATTCGAAAATGCAACATAATACGATACAAGAAAGTCGTATGAATTAATGCAAAGCCTTTCCCGCATACTTTTGAATCTTCTCACCTAGTCTTTACAAAGGCAGTCAACTATACGTATCTTCCAAATAAGTTTGCTCCAAAAAAGATCTCGAATTTCTTACGTATCACTAAACGTATTGAAACTATATGTAGCACTAGATGAGTATAATATTATCGATTCTAAATGGTATAATGTGATGTACGTGTCCGAAGTTCTTCAAGCGATCCGTGACAATAAACAATGGGAGAAAATCATTAAATATTCTGGTGATACACGTCACATATCGCCTGTGGTCAATGATTAAAC
The DNA here is from genome assembly GCA_031893035.1 of Dermolepida albohirtum. Classification (NCBI taxonomy): domain Eukaryota; kingdom Metazoa; phylum Arthropoda; class Insecta; order Coleoptera; family Scarabaeidae; genus Dermolepida; species Dermolepida albohirtum. Next base: position 169,088 of record JAVIWB010001162.1, on the reverse strand, counting down.
CATTGACTGTTATTCACTATTTTCTAACACCCATTGATTTTGTTATTCAAGAACACGAGAAAAATGTTTTGAGACTCTCTGTTGAATGCAAAAGTATGTTGATTGTGAATAGAGGGGAATAGTTTGTGAAAATAATAAAATTTTCAGAATAAAATATTATGCTTTACTTTATTAGGCATACCATTAAGAAAACATCTCCCATACAGTGATTATTCCTTGAAAAACTTACAACTATCATATATTTAAAGAAATTGATGGACAATTAGTCGAGCAAGAACAAAAATGTAATAAAATTTATTTTCCATCTGATGCACACCAAAAGTTAAATCAATGGAAATTGACTGGCTGACAACTTTTAATAATCTAAGTGAATAAATAGAAACAAATAATTTGCCATGACTATTCTCACAAAAAACGATTAAGATGATTCTTATATTTCATAAAAAGTGTAGATTGTATTACGCATTCATCCTGCCTTCACCAGCTATTCTTAAAATCCTTTAAATGTTTAATGGTGACGTAAAAAAAAATTTTTAAAAAACTGTTAACGGTTTTTGTGTGTTTCTAAGTAAGTGCTCTCATCTGAGTTTCTGACTCTTTTTTTATAAGTATTGGATTGCAATATTATTACTTAAATTCAAATTTGAAGGACCCTGTACACCATAAGTTGATTTGTCTATAGTTGGTATCAGAAAAATCTCCACATAGAAGTATTTTTTGTTCGTATATTGGCGACATTATTCTTGTTTATGTGCTTATCGGACACGTACATCATATTATTTCTTATAGTTGGTAGCAGAAAAATCTCCATATTGGCGACATTTTTTCTTGTTTATGTGCTTATTGTTGACAAAAGTAAGCAGTAGGGTCAATTTTACATTAATACCAATCTAAGCAATCTACTGCCAATTGAGGCGAGATGTCATTGTTTACTCGGCTGATGGCAAAGAAATTATCCGCAAAAATAGAAATTGGGGGTAAATATTTTTGCTTTTATTAAAATATTATTCAATTAATATATAAATCTCTTTCCCTCCCTGCCTTTTCCCCACCCTCTCCATATCATCCTCCCTTCCCGTCACCCTGTCCTATTTCCCCTGTCCCCATTTCTCCCTCTTATTTTCACAACATCGCTATGTTTCTCTCCTTCACTACACGCGTCATCCCCTCCTCCTTCTTTCTCTGTCTAACATTTTTTTATACCTATGCTACTGCTACACAACTAATTAAAGGATAGTATAAAAGTACTTCCCATACCGAAATATTCATATCTTGTTAAAGTATATTTTATTGTTCTTTGTTGCTTGTAACCCCCTCTCGTATCTGTTAGTCGAAGTTGACAATCATTACGATCGATTGTACATTTTCATTTTTGATTTTAATTAATGAAATCGTATGATTATTGACCTTACGTTGATTGAAAGTTATTCCTGGTTGTTTTGTAATTAATGGCAATAACAATGAATATTTATTTTTTCCTGAACACGTCATAGCTTGAGTTGATTAAAAGTCCAATAATGGCTGAGACCGATTTCCTTTTCGTCGATTACTTTGAGACCGTTAAAAGTTGATCTTCGATTACCCCATTGAAAAGTTCAACTTTGGATTATTGGTCGTGCTATATTTGTATTGGAATAGTTAATAACAGATCTTGCAACAATACGTTCGAATGCTTAATTTATTAGCTTGATGATATTGGTCAGATAAGTCTTTAAACCGACAAGTGGCTGAAAAATTGAGGCTGTATTAACATTGGCATTTTACTGAAGAGACGCTCTTAATTCTGTTAACTAACCCCCAAAACTAACTAGAGGTATGTAATCTACAAACTTTGGATTACTCTTCCCTTTGTCTTTTTCATACATTAAGATTCGGGTTTTTCCTACCTACGCTATCTTTGGTAACTTATTAATTATCAAGCGTACCGAGTTAGTATGCGTATGAAGATTTTATGCCAGTCTGATTAAGAAGACAGAGCTTTATCTACACGCTTAAGGTTTAATGAAGTCGTTTGTCCTCTCGCTAGGACCTGACTTATCAAAAGATTGAAGTAGCAGAGCCTGGCAGGGACGTCCGTAATTATTAATATTATTTTTATATTGGTTTATTGTTAATGTTATTTGATTCTTAAGACTCTGATATCAACTGTTGAGTTTATATATTACCATTCAGTGTAGCTACGGGATCATTTAAGATCGTTTAGATCCTACTTTGTGATAGTCAAGCTCTAATGTAAATTTAAAAGCAAGGAAGTTAACAGAAGGTATTTATAATTTTATATATATATATATATATATATATATATATACACTACCGTTCATAAGTATTTGGGCACCCATAAATTTAGAAGAAATGATTAAAAGCACTAGTGAAAAAATGAAAATATATTTATTACATGTACATACATAACTAATTACAGTATCTGGCAGTAGAATTACATATTATATTTAAATTTTCGATTCATCTATGTGACCTCCTTTGTTTTTTATAATGGCAGCACATAATCGCGGCATTCTTGCAATTAGTTTTGCTAATGTATCCGGTGTTATGCGGACCCAAGCTTCCTGCAGTTTCCTCCACAAATCAGCCTCCGATGTTGGTACTGCTTTCCGGACCTCCCGATCAAGTTCCTCCCACAATAACTCTATTGGATTTAGATCGGGGCTTTGGGGAGGCCATTTCATAACTTCGATGGATCCTTCCACTTCCAAGAGTTGCAAATAGTCTTTGCATATTTTGGATGTGTGCTTTGGGTCATTATCCTGCTGGAATACAAAATTCCTACTCAAAAGTCTTAATCCTGAAGCAATAGCGTTGGTCTCCAAAATGTTTCGATACTGCTCTTTCCTTAGTATTCCCTCAATTTTCACAATATCACCCACGACCGTACCACCAAAACAACCCCAGATCATCACGGAACCACCGCCATGTTTAACCGTAGGCACAATACATTGCTCTGCCGCGCGCTCACCTGTAGATCTCCGAACGAAAACACGTCTTCTGGACCCGAAAATTTCGATCTTTGACTCATCGGTCCACAAGACTTTACTCCACTGTTCAACTGTCCAATGTTGGTGTTTACGAGCCCAGTTTAAGCGTTTCCGCTTATTCTGTTTGCGCAATAACGGTTTTTTCATTGCAATTCGTTCGTACAAACCTGCTTTGTACAAGCGACGTTTGACCGTTGTTACGCTTATTGACTTTGGACGGTCTGTATTGATTTCTGCAGCGATTTCTGGGTCTGTTTTCCGTCGATTTCTTTTGCTTGTGATCACTATTGCACGATCCTCAGCAGAAGTTGTCGCTCTGGGTCTCCCACTCCGTGATTTATTGAGAACACTGCCACTTTCTCGGTATTTTTTGACGACATAGTCTACGGAAGTATTATTTAATTTTAATTGTTTCGCAATTTGCCGGTTGCTTTTGCCATCTTGATGGTGCGCAATTATAAGAGAACGCGTTTCAATGTCCATCTCTTTTCTTTTTGGCATATTTAACGATCTTAACAACACTACTAGCACAGAAATATCTCACAACGAATACAGAAACGTAACTGAGGGCAATTTCAAAAATATAACATAAAACTCGCCCGAGGTCATTAAAACATCATTACTAAACTTATCCTTCAGTATCCTTCACAGAAAGACAATTACAAGAACTTGGAGAAACTTTTATTGCGCTAATCCCCAGGTAGTCCCAATAACAAATTTTGGTTTATTGCAGGTAATAAAGTAATACATAATGTTACTTATGCAGCGTTTCTGTAGATTTAATACTTTCCTTATACCTATCCAATATTACAAGAATGAATTTCCTAGAAGCTATGCTGTTCAAATAATTTTATAAAATATGGGTGCCCAAATACTTATGAACGGTAGTGTATATATATATATATAATATAACTAATTATTGACTTGTTAGATAGCATCAATAATTAAAAGTGGTACACTCACAGCTGTAAGTCATTTAAAGTGCTTGTGGTAATAGTGTACTCTATTTGGATTTTACTTATTAAAAATTAAATAAATTTAACGTAGTTGATAACCTTAACTTTACCTTCATTCATCTATTAGCTTCAACTTTGTTAACTAACGGCCTCATTAATATATAGTTCAGGATGTATCAGTAAGATATTGCCCTTACTTATTTGTCAACACTAACTTTATTAAGGGCTGGTTGAACGGTTAGTCATAATTATTATTCTTGCTCGCAAACAATTAATTAGTTTACCATCAGCTAATTATAATAGCATCAATTATTTAAAGTAACTATCAAATCAGTCCTAAACTGAACATTATTTTTCTTATGTAATTTATTATAATAATTTGTTTGTTTTTTTTGTTGTTGTTGGGAAGTGCCCAATAAATGGCACATATACAATTGAATTTTTCTTTTGAAACACAGGTGTGAACTAACTATAGGTATAGGTGGGGATTGTAAAGTTCCGAACTGTAACATAAGCATCTCTGTTTTTTATGAAATACATATTTAATATATAAAAGATATTAATCTTTTTTATACCGTGTATTGCAAAAGTTATTGAACATACAATAAACTTTTATAGAGCTTAGCTTTTCCTTTCTTACTGCAAAAGGGTCTTAGGTCTTAGTTAACGTATTTTTTGATCCATCTTTTACTTTAATATTGGCTTAATGGCTTTCAAAATTGTGGCGTCTTATTAGAACTTATTAACAGAGACCCCCTCCCCCCACTTACCGAATATGTTTCTTGAACTAATTTAACGTTTGTTAGGTAAGAATACGGGCATTTATTTATTGTCTTATTAAGCGCAGGACAGGGAGTTACAATCTTTACACACTTGCTAGCTTTCTTGTATATACTAAAACGTCCGTCACATAAGAAAGTTTCGTTCTAGACTAGCAGAAAAAACTTTTACGTATGGAATGTAAATATTAGCTAATATCTGAAGAGAATAATTCAATATATTATCATTAACTTTACGTAATATAATAAGTCAATTAAATTATATCCAGTATAATTTAGCGCTACAAAAAATTATATCCAAACTGTAACAACGGTATACAATGAGAGTATTTAAATCAACGTTTATCCTGTTGTGGAATATAAATCTCATAAAATAAGAAAAATGCAGTAGATAGGAACAAATCACTATATTAATCGTATCCAAAGCAAATTACTCCGTATCTCACTGCACGTATCTTTTTAAAATTCAACTTTAACTTTTCTATAGTACTATGTACATTTTTATACACATGAATGAAATGCTTCTATTAAGAATTGTTAAATTTTATATAATGAATTCTTGTACAATAAGTATATTATATGTAATTTTGATATCATACTACATAATATGCATGTTTAAACGTGTTGACATAATGAATATTTATATTTATATCAATGCCTAGTGCAAAATACACAGCAATATGCTATACACGAAAGCGAGTAAAAGAAATATAAGAGTACTAAAGAAAACAAAAATAACTATATTCTTTATTCACATTTAGACTGGCTATTTTTCTTCCTGCATTCTTCTTATAATCCTCATCATATCAAGTTTTCTTTTTCTATTTCCTTCTTCTATCAGAGAGAGTCGTTCTTGTGTTCATTATTTATACGTGGGGTGTCTTTTAAGTTTTACATAGTGCGACGTAGAGGGCTCCACTAATCAATCTCCTTCTTTAGTTAACCTAAATCCAAAGTTTCAGTGCCATACGTTGTAGCTACAACGAACTATCAAAATTGACAAGTTAGTTAAAAATGGAATTAAGCCGAAAACATTTTTGCTGAATAATTTTTTATAATTTTCGAAGACAATTACCTCAACAAAAATGCGTCGCCGTGTTGATTTCTGTTTTCGGCAATGAAGCACTACATTAGTCAACAATTTCTCGTTGATATGGAGAATTCAACCGTGGATGAATTAGGCTTAGCGATGATCCAAGAGCAGGTTCGCCAAAAACAGCGACCATTTAGGAAAACGTCGATGCTATGCACAAGACTATCAATGAAGATCGGCACGTGATACATCGCCAGATTGAAGCATTATTGAGGATTTCAAAGACCTCAATTCAAAAAATTTTTCATAAAGAATTGTGTGTAAAAAAATTAGTTCCCCGTTGGAGACCACATCTGTTGACCGAAATACAGAAACCAGCTAGAGTTAATTGATGTCAAAAAACACTATATCGCTTCAACGCTGGAAGCTCCTAACCAACATTATCAATAGTGATGAATTTTGGATTTAGTCATGTTTTGATATTCCAAGGTGAAGAAAAGCTGACCAAAATCATCCGTTCTCGAAATGTCTCCAAAAAGATAATCGCGACATTTGTCTTGAAAGCAGGTCATATACCAACAATTCTTCTACAAGATCAGAGAACTGTTACTGACGATTGGTATACAACCATTTGTTTACCGCAAGTCATCGCCGAGCTTCAAAAAACTAATCCCGAACTTCGAATCATCTTCCACCAAGACTAGTTCGCACACAGCACTCAAAACAATTAAATTTTTAACGCAACGAACGTCGAATTGTTTGACCGTCTTCCGTATAGTCCTGACCTGAGTTCTAACGATTTCTTTACCTTTCCGAAAATCAAGAACGGACTACGTGGTCAAAGATTCCAGTTGTTAGAAGATGCAATCGATGCCTTTGAAAACGTAATTTTGACTGTACCAGCAAACGAGTGGAATAACTGCGTCTACAGTTGGCTCAAGCGTTCGTGGAGAATTCTTCGAAAAGCAATGAAGTTTTTAAAACCTATCTACTCTTTTATTGCAGTTTTCTAACCGAAACTTAAAAGACAACCGAGGTATGTACGGCATCCTTGGCAGAAATCACTCTCAACAGTATTTATTCGATTTTACAACCTTTTTTTTAATTGTCTACACTTCCGATTATCTATTTCAATATAGAATTAAAAGTGGAAGAGTAAAAAAGTTTACTCAGTCTAAAGCAATATTTTTAAATATACTCAAACTGAAATTTATATGTTATGTAAAAAAGTATTATATAGGTATTCCTAATAGATTTACGTCAATGAATAACGATTGCTATTAAACTGAATATTTGCAAGAATGTTCAAGAATTTTTTGCATTGTTTCTATGCCCAAAATATGGGTATTTATACTACCAGAACGTCTAGCGTATGTAAACCTAAATAAATAAGTATAATCGAATTAATTTTAAATGATTATTGTATTATTAACGATACACTTTTAACACTGTTTACAAAGAAATTTAAACAAAGAATTATGAATAATAAAATAATATGCACTCCGAAGGTTAGTATTTTGTATTTCAAGTTTAAATCAATATTATATTTTCTTAGGTTACATATTATTTGTAAAGCCGATTGTCATAAAAGAGCTTTTAGCATGTTCAAAATTTTAAGTGATCTTTCGGCTTCATTGAAATCGCTTTAGTCTACGTTATTTGTTCGAAAGTACATACATAAGTACTATGTTTGGTGATATTGCACTTAGTGGTGAATTTTAAAATAAAAGATTTCTAAAGTTAAAGTTCGACATATGCAATCGCTTGGAAATATATATTGGACATTAGTATTATTATGGATAGAATTTAAAAATCCGTACGAAATTTCTTTCGTAGATCAATAATCCATCTATTTCTGTAAATATTAACGAAAATTAGCGGCTTTTTAATGTAACTAACATAATAATTTGACATCTATAACGAACATAACTTTTCCAGAGTATAAATATAATACAATATTTATTAAAACCAGTAATTATATACTTATGGCCGCCGTATGACAAATATTTCAAAATGTGGTAATTGCTGTTTGAGTAGTTGTGTTGACAAAACCTTTGTCGTTGTGTGTCATAATGGTAAAGAAATTCGGATTTTGTAAATAATGCAAAAAGTAAAACAAAATTGTAGAAAATGCAGACCAAAAGAGAAACAACAAAATAATAACGTATCATGTTAAGAATAACTCCTTTCCTGTTGTGTTGTTTTAGAGATGAGTATTCAACTGTTATTAGTGGACATTATAACGTGGCAAGCATAATACTCCAAGATTGTTTCGACTTCGAGACTACGTAATTAACTTATATAATTTAGTGAAGTTATTGTAAACTGTGTACTGAATACGGGCAAAACGAGTTTTACAAATATGGTACCTCTGAAAACAATTGAGCGACGGCGAATGTTACAGGAAAAAATCAGACACCAGTTCGACTTGCTGGTACAAAAGAAAAGTGTTTATGTGTGTAGTTTTAGTTGTTAAAGATGGAAAATCGCTCGCAATTTCTGTAATTGTAACTGGTTTAACAATTAAGGTTATTAAAGTTTTTTCAAAAGAAAAAATTAAAAATCTGTATTTTAAAAGAGTTCCCATTTTCAGTTCGTTCAACCTGTTAAAATAAATATTGTTTAAAAGTAGAAATAAATATATTTTCTCGCATATTAATAGAGAAATATAATTTGGAAACAAATTATTAGAAAACCAGTTTGGAAATAAATTTAACATACCTATAAATTAACACAGTTTGTATGTACACTTTCAGTAATTTTCAGTGGATCTTTTTGAAAAAATAATATATTTACTAAATTCATTCATCTAGATCATTTACATTAATTAATACTAATATTAAACAACTTTTAATCGCCGATTAGTTAACTAGTAAATTTTCATTTGAATGATATTCAAACGCTCAAACAATTCTTTGGAAATGTAAAATAAACGATGCTGCGCAGTGGTAAACACGTTCGAAGTGAATTGTGAACGAGATCGAATCATAGTGAGGTGCTAATATGAAAAGTTAAACTAAATCTGTCTGTCATGATGACAATTTCCTTTAAAAAATTCGTGATGTAGTACTCCTATATTAAGAAAAACAAATGCACAATATATTGACCAAGCAACTTATAAAATATTAAACCCAAGACGACAAATTCAAAATATTAACGAATCGAAAAAAAAACGAGATTAGAGTTTCCATGAATTTTCTAAAAAAATAAGAGAACCTTTTTGATCCGCTCGTCCTGATGAATGAACCATATAATATAAAATAATAATATACCATAAAAATTAAAACAGCATTCCTTACCGCCCTATAAATTTGATGATATCGTCTATCAAGAAACTAATGCCGAAACGTTTTCAAGGATTATATGCAACTATTATTCTGAACTGGTCACTACGTTATAACACGATTTATAGAAAGAGGTGGACAATTACACACCTCCTATATTGCAATAGCTTCAATTCATTAAGTACGTTTTGCAAAGATTGACGTTCATTGTATTCTCTAGAAAGACCAAACATATAAGAAAAGAAAATTTCAAGAGACGAGGACTGTCATGTCTACTATTCTTGCACTTCGATATATAACGAGGTTTTAACGCATTTTGAAATCATTTATTAAATTTATATACGATTCGATCTTAAATACGAAATTATTATTATTAAAACATCGTTTGTGAGTAAACTGATGTTTCAAGGATAAATCTGTGTCAATATCGGTATCTTTCCTAAATCTAGTCTTTTAATATTACCTTTTGTATGATATTATTTGTGTTATTTAATTTCTAAATGCAATTAAAAATTCAAACTATAACTCTTTTCCACATAGAGCTCCATTTATTATTATACCTGATAATTTTACTCAATATGTGGTGCCTTTTAATTCATTTTAATTTTTAGCGTGCCCGTCCTTTTCTCTCATTAGTTCCTTTCAAATATGATCAGTGCACTTGCGTCTCTTAAAAATTCCAACATCTAAAGAAAACAGTTTCTTCAAACACAATGTTCGAATTTGGGGTCTACAGAACCCACATGCAGCCATTGAACATGTACGAGATTCGCCTAAAATCAATGTGTCTTGCGCGATATCCTGATCATCTGTTTACGGCCCATTATTCTTTGACGGAAACACGGTTAACGGTCAGCAGTATCTCGCTATATTACAAAACTGTTTGTTTCCGAGACTGCACGAAGACAACTTAATTTTTCAACAAGACGGGGGCACTCCCTCACTGGAGTCGACAAGTGCACGAATATCTTATTGAAATTCTACCGAACCGTTGGATTAGTCGTCAAGGAGCTGGCGGCTTAGCATGTCTCAGCCGGGCTCCACGGTTACCGGATTTGACATCCTGTGACTTCTTCCTGTAGAGTTTGGTTAAAGACAACGTTTATGTACCACCACTCCCACAGAACCTGGAAGAGTTGAAGAACCGGTTCCGTACTGCCATAGCATCAGTGACGAAGGACATGCTTGTCCGAGTACGGGAGGAATTTAAGTATCAGTGTGACATTTTTCGTGTCGCTGATGGAGGACATATTGAACATCTGAACTTGAGAGGTTCGTAAATATGTGTGTAAAGTTTCATATTCGTATGTCTTAAAGTTTAATAAATATATACATTCGAAATACGTTTATTCTTTTTGAAACCCTGTTACTTTAACTAGTTCTAGAATTCGCTTCGGTAGCAACCTTAAATTCAAAGTCCTGTTATTTTCTATACAAAACAGTTTAAAATGGCCAAAAAGTATAATAATACAGAACAATAAAGATGATCTGATTCGATATTTATTCGACATAAATTAATTTTGGCTACACTATATCTTACAGCTTAAACAAAAAGTTTGAACAATATTTTGGGCACAATTGCTTCAACACACATCGATTTCTTCAACTCTCTAACTAACTAAATTTAAACAGTGGCGGCTTCTTAATTTGATCATTTAGTCAATGAATTCCTAACATTTTCTGATATAATATAGAGAATACCAACCAAAATAATCTATTTAAAATTAGTATAAAATAGCAACTACCTAGGAATATATGTAATTTTGATCATGTATCTGTACGTAGTAAATTCTATCGTCTCTGCGAGAATATGCATACATATGATGTTGATCGATTTTTCTCACTCAATAATCGCTAAACTTTGTATGGCTGTAGGGTTTAAAAAATATAAAATTATTTTCCGGACAATATTTTAATATTAGTTAAAACTCGTTCCAGGTATATGTAAATGATCTAAAATTGAAACTGAACAAGGAACTATTTACGAAAGTGACGGTTTCTGTCAATATTCTCACGCTATGCTGATAATGATTCAATTTATTTCTTAGCAACGAATTTAATGAAACCATTTCTGAACTTGTAAAATTACTAACCATAATATGGACATTGCCGCTCGCAACTACAGAAAGCGAACGACATTATTCAATATAAAGAAAAATAAAACTATTTTTACGAAATATCTTAGGTAGAGAAAGGTTATCAGCTGTGTTAAGTATAGAAAAGTTGTTTATAAAAAAATATCCAATTTTAATGAACGCGTACAAATCATTTTATTTAAATGTGAAAATATCTTCTGTTTAAAATATGTAATTAATAATTACAATGTATTTCTTCAAACAACCAAATTTTTTCTAGCTTTGTACAACCTACTTGTAAATTTGACCAAAAATCGCCACTGTATTTAAAGCTTAAATTTAAAATAGAAATCGAATTAAAATAGCAAAGAAAACTTTAAAAGATCAAAATCTGTAATTTACTTGTGATAATTGATTTATTTAGAAATGAACAGAATAGCAATGTTAATAGATATTTTTTCCACAGATATTTATAGCATCACCTAACGTTTAACATTAAAAACTCCTCTGCGTTTTTTTACTATGAAGCCTATTAGCATACCTAATAGAATCAAGTTTGGAGTCAACGGAGATTTCCAAATATTAAGAGGAAAAGAATCCCGTGAGGCTTTTCCCGGCAATGTACTTTTTTCCCTATTGCGACACCATTTCTTAAAGATTCAGATAAGGGAAAACATTATCCCTGGTGTTTTTGCCGTCTTGCGACTTTTCTCTTCTTTATTTTTCTCGGAGCTAAGTCAGTCCGTTTTGCATACGACAACCATGTCGCCAAACACCAGAGAAGTTTTCCGGAAAAAGGGACCGGCCAGCCTTTAAAATGACAGATATATTCCATTAGAAGGGTACGCGGACGTGTAGACCTCTTAAACGCAAAAAATTTCCTGAAATAATGCTTTTGTTGACGTTAATATGGGTGACGTGAAGTTATTAATTTTCGTTAAAGGAGCTGGAGCGTAAACAAACTAAATTCTTACTGCAAATATATCATGGCTAATATTTACGTCAAACGTGTTTCGGGGGAATTTAAAAAAAATCGACTATTAAAAGTTTGGAAAGTTACGTACTTTAGGAAAGAGATAGCTATATCTTACACGTGCTTTGTAATATATCTATACATATATCGTACTCTTGTATTAAGAGTTATACATGTTTACAAAAACAGTCAAGTTTCCAGAAATTTACTGCCCTCGTCTGATAAGGAAATTAAGTTAAATTTAAAATGAATAATTTCTATAATAAGTATATTTAAAGTAAAAACAAACATCAAATAAGAAATTTCACTGTAAAAGAAAATAATTTTCTAAAGGTGTTTCAAATTTCGCGGTTTTTTTAAAGAATAAATAAAACGCATAATTTACATTCACTTCCAAAAACTTTTTATTGGTAATTGAAGTATCAGTTATGACATTTATATGTGAAAAATAGTATCTGCCAATTGTCCTCCTCTTGCAGCTCCACATACGTCCATTCTTTTGTTAAAATTTTCAATGACATTTTGACATAATTGAGGTTCTATCTCACCAATGACACGAATAATTTCATTTTTCAAAGCAGGAATTGATTGCGGATTGTTTTTATAAACCTGACTTTTCACAGGAAATTTTTCTCTCAATAAATCAATTGATTCGTGTACAAAGTGAGGTATAGCGCCATCCTGTTGAAACCACATATCCTCCAGATCAATATTCATTAACTAAGGCCACAAAAATTCAGTTATCATGGAACGATATCGATCACCATCAACAGGTACAGATTCACCAGCAGCATTTTCAAAGAAGTAAGGTTCAATTACACCATCTGACCATAATGCACACCAAACAATAACTCGTTTAGGATGCATAGGTTTCTCATGAATAATTCGTGGATTTTCCTCACCCCAGATACGGTAATATTGTTTATTAACACCACCAAGTTCAAAATGTGCCTCATCGGAAAACATTATTTTTTGAGAAAAATCACCTGGTTGTTCATTGATGAAATTGACAAATGAACGACATTTTAAATGATCTAATAGCATCAGTTCGTGTATTATTTGAACCTTATATGCCTTCAGAGCTAAAGCCTTGTGTAAAATACGCCATGTTGTTGATCCACTAAATCCAAGTTGTTGTGAACGTCGTTTAATAGACATTTCAAGATCTTCAGCAACACTTTCACAAACCAAATCAATATTTTCTTATGAACGACCACTACGACTGTATTTTTCACTTTTTTGATCTTCCCCAGAACCGGCCTCTTGAAATTTTTTAATAATTTGACTAATAGTATTTTCAGATGAACGATTATGTAAACCATAAAAATCACGTAATTTTCTAAAGACTCTTTTCACAGAACGCTGATTTTCATAAAATAATTCAACAATTTGAACGCGTTGTTGTACCGTGTACGAAGCCATTTTTATAAATGTCATACCTCACACTTTTTAAATGCCCACATAACCAGACGAATTCAGTGCGCCATCTATATTTTATTTATTCTTAAAAAAAACCGTGCAATTTGAAACATGCTTTATATAAAAAATAATCTAACTGAAATATTACTAGGTGTCTATTTAAAATGAAATAAATTTTTATTTACATCATAATTTAAATACTCGTCAACAAGAAGCTAGGTAGTTCAAATAAACATATCTCAAAGCTTTTGCAATCCTTTCAGCTTTAATTCTTACAACTATTTCGTGTCTTCCGTACATGCTACATATTGTAAAACGCTATTTTTGTACGCCGATATTTGAAAATTCAATAGTCGCAGCATTTTCAAAGAACGCATCTTCCATGTATAGCGAGGTATCATCATATATAAAATACAATTTTTTCAGTTTCAAAAATCGTGTCGACCAGTGTTGTTTACATTTATCAGAAATGGGAGAAGCCTTATGGATAGCCCTATAACACACTTCTTTTCTTTAATTTTCATATTGAATAGCATTTTCTACGACTTCTACTAATTAATCAATTAAGGCTAATATAACCCCTTTCCACAATAATTTCCGTATTCTGTGTACGTATTTCGACATTTAAATTATCATCATCAGCAGATAATTAATCACAGTGTCGTACCTGGAACCACAGAAAACCACGCACAGAAACAAAGTCCATACTAGACTTATACCGCCGGAAGCTAAACACATATTATAGATTAATTTCATATAATTTAAATTGTATACTAGTCTTAAACTAAGCACTATCTTAAGTACGCCTCTGCTTACATATGCTAACTTTTTCGTCGGTCGTATATTACTAACCTAAACAGATATGAGCATGGAATCGGACCTCCATAGACGTTTAACACTTTGTTTCTACTTCTTTAAATATATATGCTTTCATAGATATCTAATTCGCGGTTATTATACACATTCTTTATCCAATTGTAAGCAATCCACGGCTGCGTTATAATTATTCGCTAGCACATGCTTCGCTAAGCTAGATTTCTCAGGTTGATTAAATTTGACATGCGCCATATGTTCTTTATATCGCGTTTCTCTCATCATTTTGTCTGACCTATGTATTATTTATTGCAACCTAGATATTTAGTTTCGTAAATCCCTGATTTCTGATTAACCTCGACTTTGTCTTTCGCATTTCCTAAAAAAGCTTTACTTTAATAGAGTTAGTGAATCGAAATCTCAATGGTCAAAATGTGTATTACTGTGAACTAGATATCTATGAAAGTATATATATATATATTTCAAAAAGTAGAAACTATGTGTTAAACGCCGATGGAGATCCGATCCCTTACTCATGTCTGTTTCAGATCATAGAAAAGTGATACGATCAACGAAAAAGTTCGCTTATATTAACCTTAATTGATAGTGAAAGTCATAGAAAAATGTTATTCAATCTGGAAAATAACGAAGTGAAGTGTGTTATAGGGCTCTGCGCTAGGCTTCTACTATTTCTGATAAATGTTAATAATACTGGTTGATGCGATTTTTGAAACTGAAAAAATAGTGAGTATTTTATTTACGATGATCCCTTGCTATATATGAAAGATGCGTTCTACGAAAACACTGCCAATATCTGGGTACAAAATGACGTATATTGTATGGATATATTTCGGATGAGAATAAAAATGTATAATTATAATTATTAATATATTTCAATTACCCCTTTAAGTAACCAATATTTAAAAGACACCACAAAATTATAACTATATGTTTACATTTACTAAATAAAATATGTTAATTACTTGTATATGGACTTTGTGAGCAATCCTTAGAATGCTTGGAAGTACAAAATTCATGAGAATTAAAAAAATTTAAAATAGTCGGTTGCTTGGCTTTATAACAAGTCGTTTAGAGAAGAAATTTATGCTCGAATCCCACTTTAAAAGCTTCTTGTCTTTGAGAATTTGCATCAATTGTGTCTATTCGTTAACTGGCATTATCTGAATTTCGATAAAATTGCAGATCTTCAGCGATTAAAATTTTGTCAACTTCTTCTATTCGCTTCTCTTTGTCAGTTACCATCTGTGTTTATTTTAGGTAGAGCAACATCAGAGAAAGATTACTAAAATCGTTGAGATCAAATGTTCTTCCAAATGACATTCATGAAGATCTTTTGTATCACATTCATAATATTATTGGCTCAAAAATTACGAAATGTGGTGCCTTCAGATTTCTCTGCAGTTTTTTAGTATGGTATTAAGAGTATATTTTAAGTAAAGTCTCCTGAAAGTACTAATAACGTCCTGAGCCATTGATTAAATTATAGACGTTGTATCGATAGTAAGATTAACCATTTATTACCTTCATTCAGCTTTCCTACGTTTACTGACTAAGTGGTAGTATTATCCATTACTAGTAAAGTTTCGAAGTTTATATTTTCTGATTTGCAATATGCTTGAATCTCCGCAAAAAGAATTTAAGTAACCAATTACTAAAAATTAAACTCGATATTTATTCCTTTTTTAAACTGCCAATGCTCTTATAGTTTTATTCATTTAGAGCGAGTATTTTCTAATTGATAGATTAATAGTGCTTTGCATTTAAAATCTTCAGCAGCATTCCCACAAAGTGAAATGTCAACCTATCTTTTGCTGCTTTAAAACCAGGTGCTCTATTTTCTTCTTTGAAAATGTACATATATGTATTTTGACATGAGCTTCCAATACAACCCGGGTTAATCAGTGTTAAGAACTTGTTTAGCCGAGCACCCACTACTCTCAATTATTTTTCGAAGCTTTTGCAAACACCGTCGGCTAAGTTCATTATCCACACTTGTAGCTTCACTAGTGAACGGGATGTTATGTAAATTATTTAAATAACACTTTCGAAACCAGACAAATCATCATTTACTGGCCGCGAACTATTGCTTCTCAAATGATAGTGTATCACTAAATTCTTGCTTCTTTAGATAATCGTAAATCTGTTTAGTTTTTGGTGATATGGTTATCGAGTAAATTCCAGTCTTTTTCTTACAATTGTCTTGAAGCCAATAAGTTAGTAGTCGTCTCCTTTCTTTCCACTAGTAGAGGTCTGATCTCTTCACTTTTTAGCTGATAATGGTGTAACATCTTGACTAGGAACTTTATTAAACTTCTTAGTGGATCTTATGGATGTAATAATGAACTAGATCACGCGAAATCGTTATCAAATTATATACGGTATTGTTCTAATGGATATATTAATAATATTTAGTTATAGGCTACCCATGAACAGACAATTTTAATTCACGACAGTAAAATGTTAAGAATACTTTGCCGAGTTATTCTATTTCCTCTAGATATTAACTAATGTCTTCCCATCTTCGGCACTTGAACCGATTCAATATTGATTTCAAGTGTTTTATTCCCTTGATTAACATTTCTTCATCACTTCTTCTCGTCTGCCTTCGCACTTTCCTGTTTTCTAGCGCTTACATGTATTCCCGACAACCATAATATTTTATATTCGTTGCTCTTCGGGATCGTGTATTCTTTCATATATATATATATATATATATATATATATAGAGCATATAATTACAGCTATCTCTGTTGCTCCCAGCCTGATTGCTGTTTTATTAATTTTCAGCTTAGTCAGCTTCACACGATTTCTTGTTGGGATACGCTCTTTGATTTCAGCACCCCTGCCATTTATTCTGTTTACGACCACCTATTGTTTATAATTTCTAATTTGTTTTGTCGGAGTAACTCTTGGTTTGCATGTGTCACGCTTTCTTTAATGTTTTTCAAATCATTTTGTATATTGTCATTTATTTGGTTCCCTTTCTTCCTTTTTGTATTTTTTTTTTCATTTTCCCAATTATGGAAAAGTTATCTGAACATTTACACCATATGTTCGTATATCATTTACTGTTTTTTCTCGCCTCTTTTAGAGGAGCATATATGGTTTATTTCATTTCCTTCATTACTTCTCGGAATCATTTACTTTATTTTATGCTGTCTTTTATGTTTTTCTTTTATGGGCACTACAAATTTGTGTGTTATTGCTAATAGATCACATAATTTATTTCAATTATCACTTGTGTTAGCATGGATTGATTCCTTTTCTACCACATTTTTAATATATTTTTCTCTCCCTCTTAATTTAGTAATATTCGCTTCAAAAGCTGGTTTATTTATCTCAGCTTTTTCGGCAATTATGGGAAGCTTAAATAGTAAATTAAGGTCCAACTAACTACCAACATGGAAATAGGCAAAGACGATGATTCATTTTCTCTAAAGAAAAAAAGCTAAAAATACAGATTTGCTAACAAATAAATTAATATGTTTTTTTCACTCTCGTCCTTATGTTTCCTCAAAAATTTAGACAACGTATGCAATGGACATGACAATAGATTTAGTTGTGTTGTATTAGAAATGGAAGAGCGTTATCAAAGCAGACAGAATGCATATATGGTTCAGTTCCAATTTTTTTAAAATTTGTAGGCCAGTATAATCTCAACATTTCATTGTGTTGTATTTACACTATATTGTTTATCTAAAATACCTTCTGGTAATATTTAATAAAAAATTTAATAGTGAGCGCTGAAAATTGTTTCTAACATAAGTATAAAAAGCAATTCTATAGTAATTAAAATAATTCCCATTTGATCGAACACATTACTGCCAACGACAACCAAAGCTGACGGTGTCATTAATCTAATACGTTAGCAATAAGTCTAGTAAACACGATGGATGTTGTAAAATATTATAGCTTGAATAGTTAAATTCCAAAACTGTTTTACATTATTGTGTAACAAAATAAATAGGTTCCCAGAACCAAGCATTACCCCTTCAACTTACCATATGTTAAGTGCTTTAGCAATAAGTAGTCGCAATTATGTTTTCACTAATCAATTAGAAGAAATAACTAATTAGAAACTATGTACTTTACGAAATCCTTAGTAGCATTTTCTGCGAAGTCTTTGTAGCATGCTCCAGAGTTATGCGTTTACTTAATTGTTGATATGTTTTTCTGAAGCTGTTGTATGATATCGGTTTTTCATGACATGTCAGTCATTAGACTAGAATAACTTGGCTTATTAAATATGAAGAACATTCATTGATTCAATACTATTTATTTCTTTCAGTGAAAAAAATTATTAAGTATCCGCCTATCCAATAACGACCTATACTGTGGTGCTTGAGAAAAAACGGTTAATCTGTTTTCTCTGAAGGTTTGACTACAATTTTCTTCCACTAAAGTCCTTAAAATTTAGTTGTTGGCAAGTGTTTTAGACCGACATCCAGACTCGTTTAATAAACAATGTCCATAATTTGACCTCATGCACACACACACACACACACACACACGTGCTACAGACGCTAAGTATGATATATTTGCATTTTTGCACCACATTATTATGCCATGATTTAAATTTATCTTACTTCAAATCAAGTTGAAATAGCATGAAACCTCTTACTTAAATACATAAAACTAACTTTTATATTAATATTATTATCTAAATTATATAAATAAGTTTATTTATACACTTACCTACTTGCTAGTTTTTCATTATATTATTTAATATTTTTTTGATTTGTGTCTCAGGTTCGTAAGTTCAAAAAGAAATATTGAACAAAAAATTATTATTTATTTAATCATAAATATATGTACATAATTGCTTGTATAAAAAATATATTTGTTTTGTTTCAAATTCAAACTTAAATTAATTACTAATTTTATTTAATAAAAAAACAAATTAATGTACGAAATAAACAAACACTAGATAACTTAATAAGTTAACTAAAAAATATTCATAAAATACGTTTGGAAGTTCCTCTGGCTACATAATTGCTGTCATTTGGTAGATGGCTTGATTCTTCATACGATATCACAAGATAACATTTGTAGAATATCAATAAATGTATTTGAAATTCCAATTTTTCATTCTGAGATCTGAGATCTGATGTTACTAATATCTATTAGTAACACCAGCGTGCGTAAGATCCTGCATGAACATTTAGCCGTTAAGAAATCATGTTCTCGTTGGGTGCCACATAATTCGACAACCGCTCAAAAAAGGACTCGCGTCCATTGGTGCCGGGTAATGTACAAAAAATGCAATGGCGGTGCTTCAAAGAACATTTATAAAGTCGTCACAGGTGATGCACGCTAGTGTTGCTAATAGGTATTAGTACCACCAACGAGGCATCTCTAGGTAGAGATGCCTCAATCTCACGATATGTCACATGACGGTCTTGCATTATCAATTCAGATACTGCATTTATGTTTTCCGACACAACAACATTTGTGGGACGACCTTCACGAAATTAATCGTCAAAAGAACGCCGTCCAAGTTTGAATTCACTAGACCAACGATATACTGTAGTTTTCGATGGTGCTTCATCACCATATAAAGAATTCAGCTCGTCGATGCATTCTTATTGAGATAGCCCACGTCGAAAGTTATGAAAAATAATTGCACGAAAATGTTCGCCAATTAATTCTATTTTTTCGCTGACATAAAATTTTCAAGTTACTGTCAGTAATAGAAATAGCGACTGGATAATAAAATTGTCAAAAATGACAAACTTCACGACGCAATCATTACATCGGAGGCAACACTGACAGTGTTGCCAGTTTCTGAAATATAAACCTCTACCTTCGTACGTATTTCGGTGAGACTTATTTTAAAGGTTTCTACTCATTTAGTTTGAGCAGGAACGTATAAAAAAACAAAATAAGTAATTTCACACCATACAAAAACTAGCTGACTAATTTGCATTACGATTTTTGTTTTTATCGCAAATATCGAACAACATAACCTACGCCGAATAAAATAAATTTTCTATCATTTATACATACTTCGTATTCTTTCCGAAACTCTGCGAACTCGTTTGGGTATTATTTACGGAAGAAGAAATAGCATTATTTTTCTTTTCATTACATAATGCAAATGTCAAAAGAATTCCGACCAACATTCCCAAATTCAAAGCTCACAAAGTATCTTTCTCCCTGGGCGTTCGCAAATGTTAAAATGTTTATTTCCAAATTGGGGCGCACTTACCGGAACAAAGTGAAGCGCCAACAAAGTGTAAATATAATAACCGTGGGTCTAGTGGATTTCAGACAAAGTGTAGAAATGGAAAATAGTCCCTGGGGCACTATACGAATATGAATATCTTTGTATAAACTATCTATGCCGCATATAGGTAGAGATAGCTCGGAAATTTTGAACATAAACACATAAATAAGGAAACTTATAAACAAGAAACAATTGAAAATTAGATTGCCAATTATGAAAGTTGTCATTTTTTTAATTGTGGCATGGACTCCTTCTAAATAATAAAGCAAGAGTCGTTATCCAATAAATTTAAATTAAAGAAAAGACAATAATAGCAGTAATAATAATAATCTTTATTACCCAATAGATTAAAATCATCTAAATTAAAGACAAAAATAAAAAAATAAAATATAAATAGCTCAAAACCAAGCAATGTAGTTCACAAGTGTAAATAATATAACAAAAAAATGCACTTATCTTAATTACTATAACTATACTATACTTAAAATTTCCACAAAAGGCCTATGGCAATATGGCGCTATATTTTTAAATAATCAAGACTCCTTGAAATTAGGTAGTTATGATAGATATCATTCGCAATAGTAGGATTATAAAAATATCGTTTTGTTTAAAATCAATGCTCGGTATTTGAAAGTGTAACTGAAACACTAACTCAGAAATATCAAATATTAAACTAAATTATAAAGAACTTTTAGACTAGCACATAATCATACATATTTACGGAGTAAAAGACAATAGTTACCTCCTCTAAAAGCAGTTCTGAAATCATTTAAGAAATTTTCTCTAAACGCTCTTTGATCTTAATTTATTGTATTCGTAGTATGAATTCCACAATGAGGTTACATACTGAAATCTAGGAAGAATACGAAGAATACGAAGAATTATGGGTAAATGACTGCATTTTGTTCATGAAAGTTGCTACCATGCATTTATATACATTAAGAAATAAATTATTATATTCACACCACTGAGCTATATTTTTATCTGCAAGTGCAAAAAGACAATAGAATTTATATGTGAAAAGAATTTTAAATCGTTAACAAAAGCTAATTTATTACACTCATTTAAACTGAAAAGATCATTTGTGAACACGATAAAAAATAGTAGACCCATGTTTGAATCCCGTAACACATCTGATTTAGCACAATAGGTGGATGATTTTATCTGTTATAATATACACATTGTGTTCTGCATTATTGGTGAAAAGAGAAAAATAGCTGAAGTTAATAATTAAATTAAAATATATTTAGTTTTTTGAAAATAACTGCATAACTTATGCTGTCGAAAACTCTCGACATATCAACTTAAAATACATCTACTTATCTTCTAGAATAAGTAACAAGTAAAGTATTATAATAGAATTTAGTAGTGACCACATTAAGTTTGAAGTGATAGAACGTTTCTCTAAGATAGCATGCTGGAAGAATGAAAAGAGATGGATTCAAACGATAGACTGTAATCATGAATAAATAACCATTTCTAAAACAATAGTAAAGTTATTGAGAATTGATGTCGCCAATAACTTTTCATATCAGAAGAGGAGACATTCTTCAAGACAAATCCATAAATGTAGCAGTAGACAATAATAAGATTAAATATAATTACTAACTGATTAAAAGAGCTATTCTGCAATCATGAACCAAAAAGAACTAGAATTGCGATAGGACGTATGTCACTTTATTTATCAACATCATTGACCACGATCTCATTAATTCTACATACATATATACTTATAGAAGAAAAATTAATGAATTGGCAATTAAAGGCATTACATTGGTTTGAAAAATAAACGCATAATTTGGTAATATCAATGGAATTTACCAAGCTTTCTCATAGAAGTCGTGAGAGTCGAAAAGTAGTTCTCGTATTTTCTCCAATCCACAATCAAATAAATTAATTCAGACCAATAAAATCACGGATTTACATTAATGCAATTACTAATTGCACACATCTTGAGTTTTCCATATTAGCCTCTTTCTCGGGTCGAAGCCAATTGATCGGCGCTTATTCATTAATATCTTTCAATTTCAATGTGTAATTGACCATACACAGAGATTAGTATTCGCAATTATGCCTATAAAGACTTCTTTCGTGGTTACCTTTACTAACTTTCCGTTAAGTATTGAAAAAATTGATTTAATTGTAGTATATAATACAAGTTCATTACACTAAGTACTTTCTCTAACTTCAAACCTCTTCAAAAGTGGATCATTTCCTGAGATTTTAAAAACTTTGTTCGCTTTTCTCCATTTCACTGTGTACAATTTAATTAATAGTAGTAGTTTACAACTCAAAAATTTTTAAAACTAGCGAAAAGTACTCCCCAAAATCGTATTAAGTTATAAATATTTATTATAAATACTTCCGTAAATATATTAATGACATTATATCACATGACTTAGAGAACTATCCATATATGTTATTATTAACGTTACTTATTTTTCTGACGTTCCTTCTTCACTTCATAGAATAGAACACCTTACAAAACAAGCTGGTATAAATATCTTTATTTTTAACATTCTCCATTTATAAATTTTGCTTATTACCTGTTAAGGAGATTCAATATTTATTTTTACTGGTTAACTTTATTAAGTTAAGTTTACTAATTTTTTGTGTACGAAATATTCAAATTTTACCACTCTATACAAAATATTTTCAAAACTTTCGTATAGAGTGGTTAAAATTGGAATTTTTTGGTTTAGCACCTAAAAGCGCATAATTATATGCAATTTATGTGTATATTTTCTTATGTTTATTTAATTCGCTTAATGCATGAATGAATTATGTTACATGTATACGTGTATTCTCGATGCGAAACTGGCTACATTAAATTTTTACGCGACTACTTACCATCCTCGAACGGCTAAACTCGCCTCTCTTCCCATGCGTCGCATTATATTCATACTACACGCGATGGTGGAAAGTTCCCTATATAGCGTGTAACGCGTTCTACTTAACAGTACCCTATACGATAACAACATGATTTGCACCATTAGAATGAAGAACATAATGTGAGACCATTGCCACTAAATAGTGCATATCGTTGATAAAGTTGGGAGCGCATGTAGAAGATACGCAGCGGGACAATATTCCCTAATGTTAAAGTTGAATGCGTTACATGGTATGAAGACACTACAGCTCGTGAAGCAAGGCAGGGCGCATAGCCCATAGTACAGAGATCTAGAAAGTCGGGGCGCTGCGAGTTAATTGCAATAATCTGTAGACTTTGACCGGCTTTAATTTGCCACAGTTACTCTAAATTAAACCTTTATGCTACGTTTTGAGTTAACTAAACGGAGGTACATATACTGTGCTGGTTTAAACATATGTGTAAACAATATAAACTTGCATGAAAGGTATCACATGTGCTCATGTACAATTTGTCTGCAAACAAGCAGAGAGCTGATTGTTTCCAGGCATATATACAAGGTGCATACGAAGCACAATAAAATATCCTCTTATGGCAAAAATATACACGATTATAAACGAGCAAACTAAAATTTCCGCTAATGACAAACATATTGCTATTGGTTAATTTGAAACATACATTCCATTTTTGCATATTCCTAACTAAATATCTTAAAAACTATATAATTCCTATACATAAAAGGTTAAAATATACACTTATACCTTAAAATATTTTTATTTTATTTTTAAATAAAAAAGGATACGTTCTATATATTTAAAATGTCACATAGTTACTTTAGATTTAGGCTAAACTAACTATGTACATCTAAAACAAAGTCATAGAAATAGACTGACATAAGTTACTAAATTATTTTCACATATGACATTGTTAATATATGATTACAAATTTCACAATTATACATTTAGACATGTTTTGAATTTACAACCAAATCCTGGTCATAAAAGACTATATACCATTCTTTGTTTGCAAACTTAAGCATAAATTCTACAATTAATTAATTGTTTCATCTATAAGTCAAAACTTTGGAATTTGTCGGTATAAGGGCATTCAATCAGGATCTATTGATTTCACAATGTATTAATGGGAAAACATAGAAATGAAAGCGAAAATAACACTAGATGTAAGACGATCCTTTATCGCAATAGAAATGCGCGTTTTATTTAAGGCAACATAGAAAATATTGTATATTAAAGAAAATATAAATATCGTAATGCTGTGACAACTCATATTACCAGTAATAGTTGTAAGATCATGTAATCAAAAACAATGTATCAATCAATTAAAAGCAGCTATTTATGTTTATAAAATATAAATGTCAACATCAAAAACGAAGTCAAATAAATAAAAATGGCAGTTCAATATGAAGAAATATTGAAAATGTTAAATTAATAGAATTTTTAATGCAAAATGCAATCACGAATTTTTATACAAAATATTAAAAACACGAAATGGTGCATTTTTGAAAATGATTTACAAATGGTTCTTTCTAATTAGTTCGAAATGAATCGAGAAATAGTTGAAAATGGCGTATTAGTGAAGTTAAGGATGAGAGAATGCCGAGAATAGAGAGATTTCTGACGTATTCTTCAAGGTAGGCTCGATGTGTTTGTTTTATATAAATTTGTAGTAAATACTTCGGCAAAATATAGGCATATTCAAATTTTTTGTACGATACAGCATGTTTTTAGGTTGTTTTAATTCTGAATAGATTTTCAAATTTATGTTTCTTTTGATATTTAGACTTTTTGGTTTTTTTAAATTCTCAGTAATAATTTTTTTTTAATAAGTTTTGATTTCTAAAATATACAGGATAGAGAAATGAAAGAAAGGAGGCGATATAATATATCCATGTAGTGTGTATTTGGTATTCATTACAATGTTATAGAATCAGAGTTAAGGTATACTGAATATGGTTAATATATGTACATAGTGATGTTTCAAATATATTAGTTTCTTTAATCATTATTACCATTACAGTCTAGCTGAAAGCCTTTAATCAAACATTATAATTTTAATATTAGATGAAAATAGGGAATATTACATGGGTTTGTTAATATGTACTTTCTGAGTAGGGCGATATCCATTCGCACAATAACCACAAGTTTTTGTATTGTGTATCTCGATTTACAACAGTTAATTTAGACCTCATGTTCTCTGGTCATTCTATTTTAATTTAATAATTGTACTTTATAAAGAAAATTGATTCAATTTGGTACGTAGACTTCCGCGGTCGTGGTCCATGCTATCTGCTTCTGGGTTTCCGGGCTGGAACCGCGTCACTAGTATATCTGCCGACGTTTCGTACCCATTTGTATGGGACATCTTCAGGGCTGAACTACTGCACTGAAACTGTTTCAGTGCAGTAGTTCAGCCCTGAAGATGTCCCATACAAATGGGTACGAAACGTCGGCAGATATACTAGTGACGCGGTTCCAGCCCGGAAACCCAGAAGCAGATAAAATTGATTCAATTTTGAATAACAAATACGTGTGCATATGTAGTGTATTTAACAAACCTTGTGATATATTTTATTTTCATAAACATCTCTCTTATTACTGAAGAGAAACTAAACTATCGAAGAATTTAAAGTTGTTTTTTCTATGTAGATATTTATTTTTATTTTAATAAATGTTTTAGAAGACTTTTATTTACATATACAAATATGCCTTTATAAGACAAACAATATAGTATTTTTTCCAAATAAAAGAATTGTGCTTACAAAATTGAACATCTGGCCCTATCAACGCACAAGTTATTCAAAATAAGATAACATAATATTAGTTCTTACAAAAGATTGTCAAGTTTTACGGTGTTTTTTATGAAACAGAACTGTTTTTAAAACTTGATGGTTTGTATATTTTGAGTAACGTGAAAATATACTGTAGATCATTTCTAATTGGTCAAGATATACGATGTGTGTAAGTACGATATATCTCGCTTACACCAACATATATTCAAACATTATAAATCACTACACTCTTTACACTAGACGCAATTAGTTCTGTTATAAATAGTGCCCGAAGTGCTTGTTAAGATCCTAGAGAAATTCCAAGCTACATATTTACGACTGCAGCGAAGTAAGAAATAAGACTTCACCAAGACGCCTGAATGTTATTTTAACATTATGTGCAATGTAGGCATTAAGTATTTATATAAGTTATATGGTGAATACCTTCTAATTTAATTTATGCACAAACGATGAGTGTGTTATTTTGAAAAATAAAAAATTTAAAACTGTTTTGGGTATTATTAGAAATCTCTTTAAGTACTTATTCAATAATCATAATAAATAACAGTATATGTACATGATTACAAACGAGCATACTAAAACTTTCGCTAATGACAAGCATATTGCTAGGTGGGTAATTTGAAACACACATTCTATTTTTACATATACTTAGCAAATGTTATAACTAAATATAAATAAATGTATAACAGGGAAAAACAAAACTAAACATTAAATAATGAATAAAAACTAATATGTGTCAACATAAATAACAAAAGATTTACATAAATTAATAGAAGAAGAAAATTTATTAAATACTACACGGTCCTAGATATAGTAGGTAGAGAGAACGTGATAGTTTTCCTAGTTGTAAGATGTGGTTTTGTGAAATATACTTTGAAAGTTTAGGTGAGTCAATTTGGCTATGGAGTGGTTTGTATATGCAACGAAATTCTATCTTGACACGAAGAAAAAACATTCTGATCAACTCCGCGGATAAAATAACCTTCATCTACACGATAGGCTAACAACAACAAAAATTTCTTTCAATAACTTCCAATTGTCTCCTATAAACTAAGTAGATGGAATTCCAAACAATAGCTGCGTATTTGAATTTAAAGAGAAATGTAAAGCTTTTAAAGCTGTAATATTAGTAAATGAATTATACCTTCGAATAATAAATTTCAAGAAATGTTCTTATTATTGAACAAGTACAACTACTCAGATCACCGTCGATCAATACAACACGGTCTTTAATAATTAGATGGAACACAGTTAACAATAGATTCGTTCAGACAGTAGCGACCAATACAATTGTATACAATCTCTTAGAATTTTGAGTAATTGCTAATTTCAGCAGTTCTGTTTTTCCATTTCTATAATATTCCACTGCATTCCCTTTGTATTGGATATTTATAACATAAAACAATACTGAAACAACTTTACTTATTTGCCTTATATAATGCCTCGTGTTTTCTCTTAGAAACTATGTACATACATACATACATACTGAAGTCGACGATATTTGTGGATAAATTTCTTCCTAACGTTTACATACTTTTTATTTTTGATTATTCGATACCAATAACCACAAGTAAATTACGAATTAATTATATTAAATACATTTGTCTGCCTATTATCCACATGTTGTCCAGAAGCAAAATAGTATCGTAAATTATGTATTATCTTCTACATTTTCTAGTATTTATTTCAAAACAAGGCACTAATTATAACATCTACTTAGCCGCATTCTTTATTAATTGATCTTA
The DNA here is from genome assembly GCA_031893035.1 of Dermolepida albohirtum. NCBI lineage: Eukaryota > Metazoa > Arthropoda > Insecta > Coleoptera > Scarabaeidae > Dermolepida > Dermolepida albohirtum. The sequence continues at coordinate 141,096 of JAVIWB010001162.1, read as the reverse complement.
TTTCTTTACAGACTAACCCTGCTCGTTTTCTTTTCCACGGCTTTACAGTGGAATTATCTGTACAGGTCAAATGCTTAACCAGAAAAAAGCACTTAAAGAGGATCGGCAACAAGCAATTAGTTTTTCGCACATCGCGAACCAACAATCGAATAGATCTAAATTACAATATACTGCCGGGCGCCCGGTAATCGCGTTAACTGTTGATTCGATAAACGAATTACGTATTCTGCGCTCGCTCTTTGTTTCAGAAGTCCGGGACGAATCATCCGCGATTCTGGTTCAATAATGTAGTTGTACAGATATAGAAAGACAATTTGACATTTTATTCCGTTCAATGTATGAGTGAATGCGAAGCGAATTATTGAGTTAGACCATCAACTGGGATATATTTTATCCATAGTTCGCATTTGCTTCAATTTGTTTATTTTGAAATTGATCGTTTGGTCAGTGAAAATTTTAATTTTTAGATAAACTAAATTATTTTGTCACAGACACTGAATGTAGTTTTGTAATCAAAGAAGTATTATCGATGATAATAGTAAATGTTTTTAATGGATTCGAAATATGTACAGTACTTAACAAAAGAGCGTAACTCTTACCAATTGAATATACCTGCCCTTCCTAAGAAAAATAAATAGACTTCTTAATCACCTATTTTTACTTTTATAGGTTATAATGCTTTAAGCGTAGTTTTGTGAATAAATTCGTAGTGACAACATCGTTTTCGCAATGTATGCAAAATATATTAAAGGATTATAAACAGTACTTCTGTGTAGTCACTTTAAAGGCCCTAAAATACATAAATCGGCGGCAAAATATCTACATCGTTCTGTTAGATTTGTAAAAAACTGGGTAACAAGATATAAAATAAATAGCAACGTTGACAATTTATCGGAACGTGATTTGAAACGAGGAACTCTGAGTCAATAAAAGGAGGTGATAATTAATCTGTCAAAAAAATCGAAGTAAATATTAAAACAAAAACAGCAAATATTAAAGTAGACGTAATATAAAAATCAGTGTTATGACTATTCATTCTTGGTTACGAGAACACAATATTAATTGGCAAAGTGTAATCGCAAAGCCATTATTATCAGAGAGATGTGTTAGCAAACGTTTACTCGGGGCGTACAAAAACTAAGAAAGCGAACGATATAATGTAATATGTATGTTTAGGTAAGGTATTTTTTTATAGATTTGTGCACAAATGCAAAGCATGGACAATAAAAGTGATTCAGAGGACAATAAAACGTCCAGTTAAAATGCACGTTTGAAAATGTCTCAGTGCATATGATTTTGACAAATTGCACCTATTTACTACAAATTTGAACTCGGACGAACTGCTACAAATTTATAAAACGTGTCTTTTACTATCTTCAGAACAATAGTTTGGAAGTGACAAATGACTGTGGGTGCTGCGAGAAGACAGAGATCCAAAACATCGAAGTTGGCATTATGTGTCCTGGAAGACGAAGAATAACGTGCACGTGTTAGATTAACGTTCACAATCCCCTGACATGAATCTAGTCGAAAACGTATGGGCCTTCATAAAGCAAGGAAAGCCTCTAGTTAATTCGAAATCTCTATGTAGGAGGAATACAAAGATATGGGGATCTCTTAACTAGTATGCCCAAACGCTGCGAAGCTATAGTGAATAATAATAGAGATTGCACACTCTATTAAAACATAGCGTATTAGTATTTTATATATTTTAATTGATAATATAAATAATTACTTTGTAGCTTTTGTTTTCTTTATGTAGTATGAAACACATTTTTATGGTACTGACTATATAAATTATAATTAAGTTGTAATCAATATATTACAACTTAATTATAATTAAAATAGAATCTCGGGGCGCGATTCATTGCTTCTAAACTATTTTTTTCTAATTCTGGCTAGCTTAAAAAAGTAAAATAAAAAACACTAAAATATACAAGCATTTGTGTATGTACCTTCGAATATTGTTTCTTATATCAATTATCTTTCTGAGTTCTTTCTCCCAATCTCAGTCATTCCTCAAGGTAATTCAATATTAATTAACGACTCATATAATGAAATTCACTTTTAAAAATCATTTTTTGCTGATGACTTTTCCATCGAACATATTTTCACTAGAAAATTAGACACTATGTGATACTTACTACTTGGATACTTCTTTATTGCCGGGATGTACAAATGTGATGGATGTTGGCGTTACCTTTTATTTCAAACTATCATTCTCTAGCTATATCATAAATAATAGCATCGATGTCCTCAAGTCATTAAAAAATAATTTCTTATTCTTAAATACTGTTAGAACAGATAACTTGTTTTACTGTCCTTATGCTAAAATAAACATTATTCAGAAATATAATCATATACAAGTATGTTTTTATTATAAAACCATGTGTAATAGTGATAGTGAATTAATTTTTCATTGTCGTCGTCATTTCTTTCGAATTGCAATAATACTGATTTCAAATAACCATTACTAGTATTAATGTTTATGATTTACTAATTATGTGTAATATACATGTGTTCTTTCGTATTATATTTCCTGTCCTGAATATTAAACGTAGAAAACAATAATGCCAATTTAATAACACATAAATATATAATATTAACAACAATATATCACTGATTAGAATTTCAATTAATATATATTTTAATAGCAGTAATAATGTCCTAATTTTAGCGATATGATTTGTTAAGTTTTAAGTAGTCTTCTGTAACTAATTATTAAAATTTTGGTAATAATTACGATTTGCACGTTGGTCTATTCAAACAATCATATTGATTCACATTACCCAGTAGATGCGATCTTTTTATATTAAACTTGTAAAGAAATTATAACAAATCTGTAAAACATATTTCGATTATTATTTATGTTCTAAATTGAATAAAACTTTGCTGTAATATTTCAAACTCTAAAATTTTACAGTACAAATTTTCGGATCATGTAAATTATTCTTAGAAAGAAAAATAGGAACATTTATAAATGTAATGAAGATGATTATCGAAAACGATTGAATGAAAGGGCGCTTAACCTTTACCTATTTTTACGACATAGTGGATATTATTACCGCTCTTAAAAGAAATTTTTAAAGAATAGCATAATTCATACAATTAAATTATAAAATATAGTTCAAAAGCTAAATTAACATAGCTGCTATCTGCACAAGTAAATTCATAGAGACAATAACAATAATAATAAAAATAATAATAGTAATAATTAAAATCTGGGAGTTGGTGGTGTGGCAAGTGTAATGTACCCTAACTGTTTTCCACTTTATTTCAACTAGTCCTGAGCGAAATTCCTATATTCTATATATATTGATATGTATCTCCTACGGGTCTCTCTTGTCCAGCTCTCGCTTTTTTCTTGACCTCGATGCTATTAAGTTACCGAGCTAAGAATCATTTCATCTTTCTTTCTTTACAGATTAATCTAGGTATTACGTGACCCTTGCCGATAGATGAATGACATCTAAGCTATACTGAATGCCCCAAACGTAGCCTTGGGAATACCAAGCGTCCCTCAAAATGAGGAGCCTTGCCGTTACGTGCAGGGCTCTGTGGCGATGAGCGGTATATCCTTAGCTCCTCTATACTCTACTACTACTAAGAAAGTAAACAAATATCTCGACACTAAAGGGGAGAGAAGACTACCCAGAACCTTACTAAAGAAGAGACACAATACTGAGAACACTATTAAGGGGCAGATCTTCCTCTTGGATAGAAACAGCAAAAGCGTCCTCGGAGGAAGAAAGGATGCAAGTGAAAGGTACCAAGAGAGGATAGATTATTCAGCTGGTGCATCACAAATAAGGAACCGACTAATTCAAATATTATGGTTGAGTTGAAAACCATGACTGGGAAATTAAATGAACCTGCATCGAATTAGTAACGAAAGGCAATACAGAAACGGGCATAAAAGGGGTACAGTGAATAGAAGAAAAGAGAGCTAGAGAAGAGTGGTGCAGGAAGAATACGTAAGGAGATTGAAATGTCCCACGTAGACTCACAGGTATATGCGGATCTGCCAATGGGGACAAGGAGCACTGTAATTACTAAGAACACGAGTTTACACAGATATAGAAAATATGGTTGTTTGAGGATATTTTCGAAATACTAGTTAGGGAATGGCCTGAGAGTATCTACAAATCTAAACTCGCTGGAAATCTAATAATAATGGAGAAGAAAAAAAAAGGGAAAAAAATGGAAATTAACTAGGAAGTATTTAGAACAACAGCGGAATGATTCATAACATTTAAAGATCAAACTGCAAAATCGTACTCTAATGTATTGAAACAGATATACATGAAGCCAATGACAAGACAGTCATGATGCCCTATTAGTGAAACTGAAAAATTAAATAACAAGGACTCACTATTAGCAAAAGAAGAGCACTTACAAGGCCAATAAATTGAGAAGAGGGGAAAGGAGCTATGAGTACTTAGAAGACATAAACGGGTGTAAGAAAGAGCTAAGAATGCAAATACTCATGTCCAAAAAGAAGAAATGGTAAGAATTATGCGAAGAAGTAAAAGAAAATACACAGGAACAAAATATGTACACATAAATGTGTACTTAAAAGATCCTAATACATGTGACATTCTCAGTGAGTGTTTCAGTTATAGAACTACTTTAAGCCAAACCCTATGATGTGATATTTAATAAATAGTAATTAGATAAATTGACTTAAAAATATCTTATAAATAAATTTTGATAGCAAAATAAACAAGCCGGAGAACTATTAAAACTCTTATAGTTATAAGTAGGCTTATCATTTGTCCCGGCCCGACAAATCAGAACCCGCTATATTAAATGCATGTGCCCATGTACCTACACACACATACAAATCCGAACCAATGAAGCGAATATTTTCGTCAATCAATGTGTTATTTTTTTGTTTTACATTTTATTTAAATATACATTTAAATATGTCAAACGTTCTGAAGAGAAAAAAGCGATCATTGGTGAACATGGTCAAAAATATATCAGTAAATTTCCCGATTATGATAAACTAATATGCTGGATAAATACAACTGTAGAAAACATGTTAACAGTAAAAAGCATAGAAATAAAAATTGGCGCCTCACAACAGCTAAATTCATGGTAGATTTAAACTTTACTGAATAAAGAACTGTCTTAATCCTTCTGGCATGAATACAATTCCAACTGGAAGCTACCATTTCGACCGGTGTTGTATAACTGTTTATAATCTCTACGCGAAGAAATCGAAAATAAAATCACAGCTATAGTGAAAGAAAAACCGCTGTGGTTATGCGTTGAGGAGACTACAAGTCGTAAAAAAAACCTATTGTAAATATAATAATACGTGTACTGGAACTCCTTAAACCGACGTTTCCAATTTTATTAGCTAGCAAAATGTTAGAAAAACGAACAGATGAAGTGACTACGTAAGTTGTGCTGGAATTTATGAGTGATGATGCTGCGACAATGCTTCTGTAGGCTGATGACGTGCTCTCAAATCTGCCAAACGAATACGAGAATTTCACAGTCCTTACACATTTGGGAACATGGTGGAAGGCTGTTTTTTATTGTTTTGGGTATTCCCAATAAATTAACTCTGTGATTTTATAATTTAATCCTGACGAAGATGCAACTATTGAGGAAAGTCAGATAAGATGTCAAGATCCTTCAGTTGAAACAGATTTAAAATTTATTTACGACAATTATTGACGCAATAGAAAAATTGCAAAATACTGCGTTGTCGTTAGTGGAGTGCAAGTAGTTAACGATATACACCCACTATAAGTGACATTAAAAGTATGAGTGTTTTAAAAATATTCGAAAGTGCTATAAACAAAGATTTTTTAGACAGATGGTGACAAATTTGTAATGGTGCTTCTATATATCCATTATCTATTTATAAAGATTATTTTAATTATGCATGTCTTACATCAGTAGATATCGAATGGTCTTTCTAAAGATATAAGAATATTTTGTCGTCACAGCGAACATCGTTGACCCAGACAAATGTGGAAGCATACCTAATGATGCAAACTTTTCACCAAAGTTATCCACTTCGGACTTCGTAATAATAACTATTTGCTCACATCTGATTGTCGGTACATGTACTTACCACAGTCGATCCTGACCCGTCGAGCCAGAGGAAAATGCCAAGCCTAGTTATAAGATTTAGATATTCATATTTTGATTCCATTAAAATTTAAAGATTTAGTTAAGTAATTTTTTGCGATAAGAAAGAAAATTAACATACTGCTTAAAACTATAACCTTACTTTTAAATTTAAAGTTAAATAGTTAAATATATTTTTATTAATATCAACAACTTGATTTAAATTTTATTTGTTAGAAGCTTATTCAGAAACATTGATAATAACTAAAAATTTATTTAAAAGTTGAATTTGAATTAAGAGTTACTGAAGTTTGAATCACATTATCTAAAGAAAAAAGAATTTAATATTAATATATATATATATATATATATATATATATATATATATATATATATATATATCTATAAGTTTCACAGACGAGAACAAGCAAGTAACAATAAAAAGGAATGGTACACAGGAGTGTTGACAATACTGAAAATAAACTGAAGTCTGGATTTTATGTTTTCTGTTGTCGACTTAGGCATATGAAACGAACTGCAGTCAGACGTCTATATTTTCAAATAATCGTAAATTCCCGTCTCAGACGATAGTGAATGAATATCAGGCACACTCCTGTCGCAACAGATAAATCGACCAATATTATTCGACGAGCGCGGCTACATTCACTCATCCCCGTGAATCTCCTTCTCTCAGGTGAACATCGGTACACAAAATATTGGTTTCTGCATCGATTTTCTAGACACCAGTTAAGAATGAAATCGTTTGGATGTATTCAAATAGACGAAATATACGAACGTATATTCGTGGCAAGGAGTTTCATGAACGGCAGATGTCGTTTTACGATAAGCTAAATTAGTTTTTCAATTTTCTTCGGAACATAAGAGAGGGAGTTTATTGTGTCTGCGTTTCTTTATTGTAACTGTAGAGTTATAGAAAGAGAAAAATATTGAATCGTTGACTAATATGTTGCATTATTTTATATATCATACAATATGAGATAAGTGCATTTTGGCTTTCAACGGTACAGATCGTGTGCGGAATTTGTTTTTGTACGGGTATTTTGCCGTAGTTTTCCAGGTGCGACAATGTTTAATTATCTACTGGTGATGACAACTTAATTATCGAAATACGTATAGAGAATACGAAGATTAATGTGTAAGGGGTTATATATCAACCTTCAGTGATTAAAAAAAATATGACAGAATTGGCAAAATTTTTTTTTGTTTATGTTTAGAATTTTAGACTATTAGATTATATTTCAAGAAGTTGACATATAAAAAAGAAAACTGTTTTTGTTGCAGAAAAAAAATGGAATTTAAATTTGGAAAAAATAATTCTTTGCAAACCGTGCTATATTTCACGTATTTTTCAATCGTTTTCCTTAGAAGACTATGGGTCTTTCTTGATAATAATTAAAATACATTAACAAAATTCCGAATTATCATGCTATCTGCGTCTGGGTTTCCAGGCTGGAACCGCGTCACTTGTATATCTGCCGACGTTTCAATGCAGTAGTTCAGCCCTGAAGACGTCGGCAGATATACAAGTGACGCGATTCCAGCCCGGAATCCCAGAAACAGATAGCATGGACAACGACCGCGGAAGTCTACGTACCAGATTCCGAATTATCAATTTAAAACAATTCATCGTAGAAGCTGGTACGATTTTAAATAAGAAAGAGATATTATTCATGATTTATCCAATTTTGCAATAATTTAGATTTTAAATTGATATGAACATGTAAAGTAAGGGACAAAATTGAGTAAACTCTAAAAAATATGAATAAAATTTTATTTATATTTACTTATCAAATTACAAAATCATATGTTATTTTAATGGAGCAAAATGTTAAATATTGAAATTTCAGAAACGCTAATTAAAGAATATTGATCAAGAAGTATAATCAATTTTAAAAATTAAGCAAGAGTACAACAAAATCAAACGTACTTTTGGCCTCCGTTTGTTGCTGTTATAGCTTGCGAACGTCGTGGAATCCTTGTTACTAAAATTTTGTGTTACTCAGGGTGTCTTGCCAGAAATCCTCTAAATATCTAAAAAGTCGTTCCTTGTTTTACCTATTTATAATTTGGACTTTTTGTCTAAAAGTGCCAACAAATTCGCAATGGAATTTAAATTCAGCGATTTAGGTATTTTATGCGAAAAATGTCTTTCACGTTTAGCGGTATGTTTCGTTGATGATCCATGTCCTGTTGAAAAAAAATTCTTTATCTATTTAAACCCCTTTTGACCACAGATTCCTTTAATTTTCATTTATTTGTTTCTTTAATTTAAACCAAATCTTCTACGCCATATCACCAAGAAAAAACTCATATCCTGTTTATAATAGTATGTGGACGGTTTTCTTCCGCCTTCTTCTTTGTTTGCTAGTCAAAATTTGATATTCGCTTTCATCACTTCATATAACTTTTTTCGCAAACGAAATTGATTATTATAAAACTTTGACAAAATTTCGTCTATTATTTTCATTAACACTTTTAACGTATGGTCTCCAACGAAATGTATAGGTTCTAAAAATATCAGATCTTAATTTGCATTAGTTTTTTCAGAAATGTTTACTTTTTATTTGTCTTAAAATTAGAGCATCTATCTTAATCAATTTCTGCCATATTTTTGAACTGTACTTTTTGAAATTCCGTATATCACTACAATTTCACGTACGCTCGTACTTTCTTAAATCTTTGATAATTAGATTTTACGCGACTGTATTGTAATTTATTTCGAATAGACATGATACCGCTACAATAAAACTAAAATCTGTAAATTTGTCTAATATAGCAGTACCTCATGCAGATTAAAGTAATGCAATTTATGGACAATATTTTCGGCACAAGTGCCCCCAAAGATCTGTTACTCGAAAGTGTTCACTGAATTTTGTTAAAATAAATAACAGATATATAGAAAATCCTTATTTTATATATATATATATATATATATATATATATATATATATATATATACGTATTACAGCGAATAACAGGTCCAATTAGTAACTAATACATTAAAGTAGAATGCATATATGTATGTTGTTATACTGACTATACTTATGTATGTATGATGAAGAATTCTTTAGGGCTACATTTTTCTAATAATTTGGATTATCAGGTTTTCCAATAGGGGCATAACAATTTTGTGTTTTAGTACGAATGCACCAGTGAACGTTTTTCATGATCTGTCAACGTCAAAATGTTAGTGTCACGATCAACATTTTTATAATGATGAAGTTCACGAACGATCAACATTTGGAAATTATTAAAAATTACTACCGCAATTCTGAGTCGGTGGACATAACTTTAAGAGTGTTTACTATAATTTTTGATCGTAATAATCATCCTACCAGACGGGTTGTGCGTACTATAGTGGATAAATTCGAGTTGAAATATTCACTATTAGATGTTCCTGTGTTAGTGAGACAACGTAAGAGTCGAAGTACCAAAAAAGTCACAACCATATGTGCTTCAGTTAAAAATGAGTCAAATCAGTCGATTCCACGCCGTTCACATGCATTGGGAATCTCCCAAACCCCATTGTGATGAATTTTGAAGATCAAATTAACTCAAGAATTGAAGCCTCTTGATTATTTGAAGTACCGAAACTTCTCCGATTGGACGGATAATTCCGGATTTCATCGAAAAATCATCTTCAGCAATGAACCTCATTTTTAGCTTAATGGCTTTGTCGATAACCAAATATGCGTTATTGGATAGCAACAAACCCATATGTGCTTCAAGAGATTCCATTATTCCATTACATTTTCGTTCTCGATAAAATGAGTTCCTTTTTATGGGGTTACGTTAAGCCGTTGGTTTATGCCAACAAGCCAACAACGTTAGAGGAGCTCAGGGACAATATCGAACGCGAAATTTCTAACATTCCGATCGATATGTGTGAAAGGATGGTGGAAAATTGGCTCAAAAAGTCGATCGCTGTAAACGTGCTCGCGGTAGTCATATGAACGAGATCGAATTCCATAGTTAAATCCAACATGTACATATACTGCACCTGGAATAAATATCAGCCCAATGTCTCAATTATTATTATATGTTTTATTTAAATACAAAATTTGTGTGTTCCTATTGAAAAATCCGATATAAGCAATACTACGGTAATTTATTTGGCAGTCTTCCGTATTTATCCAAAGATTTTTCTCGTTTTTTAAGGTGGTATCGCTTTCTCTATATTGCATTCTCTTCTGATAACATTTCGTCCACTGTCGTAATATAAATATTTTTTCATTTTAATATAAATATTTGGTGTGTATTAATTGAGTACAGGGTTAAATGGAAGTTGCTTCGGATTACTGGAATTTTACGATAGTGTACCCACTCGGATTTTGCGGTTATAGTAGTAGGGATTGCGAGATATAATCCAAACGCTGTCCAACTTCCAACCTATGTTCAACAACCTATGTTCAACATGTGTAACCGAACGCCTTATTTTACCAACATACATACTGCCACAAGGAGCTTTGATTCCTATAAATGCTAAGAGTTTCTAAATAATTTCGGTGTTTTGTTTGACAACAATTTTATTGATGCAAGCGGTACAAGATATATAAAGATATATAATTAAAGTCTTGGTGACATTGTTCATCTTTTGAGGTAGGGCATTAGATTCAGTTTGACATTGAAGTATTTTTACAAAACGGAAAAGACATTTTTATAGTTATTTCCTAATAAACCATCAGCATGCCGGTTGACCTTGTTATCAAAGTTATATTTAAGATAATTAAAAAAAGCAAAGAAGAAAAACGAATGCCATAAGGCGTTTTATTATTGCTGGAAGGGACTGGCCAGACGGTAAAAGCGCTTTCATCTGGAATCTTTTTACAAAAGTCAGTCCTCGGGCTTTCATCTGAAATCTTTTCGAAAAATCAGTTCTTTTATATCTAACGGATTGTGAGAAAAACTCAAAAATTCTGAAGTAGCTCTCTAAGGTACGCAAAAGATCAGCGTGGGGTTGTGTGCACAAATTGCCTGTTATAATTTCAACATTTTTTACTTAATTGTCCTTAAGCGAGTTCATTTGCACACTTACACAGATAAATTAAATCTTACGAAGAACTTCGTTACAAGATATTCAAAACTATATTTTCTAGAATAGGAAAGGCTATCATACTTCATTACTTTTAATTAATAAGATCAAATTATATTACATTTGTGACAAACAATTTGACAGAAACACATTTTTATTAACACCAGCTATTTGATCTATAATTTAGGAAAATATGCTTGATATTACAGAATAAAAACTTTTCTAGAAAAATTGGCTAATAATATATAAAACAATTTTAAGTATGTGTCTATAGCATACTAGAAATGATTCAGTTAAAATATGTTTTAAACCACGTTATTGACAAGAATATAATAGTTTTAACTGTGTAAAAGGTAACCAAATTTTGAGAACAGTACTGTGAAAACTTTTGGGAATAATAAATATTTATATTATGTTAGCATAGATGTTATACCCACCAGTATGAGTATCCCATCGCCATATCCAACGTTAGGAATTAAATGGAATTGGAGGATATTGCAAAGTCTTTTCTAAATTTAAAATTCTTACTTAATGCTCTAATGTTAGATTATATAATTTGATATTGACAAAGTGTTTATATAGTTACAAATTGCAATAGCAAAACCAGGAAAAGAGAAAATATTAAAAACCTGAATAATATTGTACCCCGAAGGATTCTTATTAAATTTTTCTCAGTGCGTATAAATATTTCACTATATTAATTTACTTAAATCCCAAAATGTATGTACGTAAATGATGTGAAAGCAACGCATTTTAATTAGTTTTATTTAGATTTACATATTCAGTTTCATTAATAATATAATCGCTTGCAAGATTTTGCCCTGTTGCCATTGTAATGATTAGTGCTTAACGTACGGCCTATCTAATTTAATTTGTTTTTTAAATTCTATTTTCGATTAGTCAATATTTTTGGATTTTTTTTCTTCTGATATTTTATCGGAAGAAAAGTATACTGTTTTATGCATAACATTTGTTTTTTATTTCTATATTTCGTTTAATTTGGTTCGGTCTCCAAATATTCTTGTACCTGCTTTATTTTTCGTTAACTAATACATATTTTTCTTGATTTCCTATTCCTCTTTATTTCAAATGTATTGTTAGTATCGATTTTGAACCTTCAATGCTTCTTTCTCTAACTTTTTCAGCAGAATATTACATTTGATCACTAAGGTTGATATATAACCCCTTTCCACATTAATTTTCGTAATACTGTATACGTATTTCGACAACTAAGTTGTCATCATCAGCAGATAAATTAAGCAGTGTTGCACCTGGAGAACTACATATTATTCCCCCTTCGTCATCAATAGCTTTGCGATAAATGTAATTTAGAATTATACTAATTTTGATAAAAATACTATAAAATCCAATTATTACAATTCGAAAATTATTCATAAGTTAATTAATGAACTTAAACTCAAAAAAAGTTCACTGTTTTCAAGGCGAACAATATATAAAATTATTTTCTTAAAATTATACCTCGAAATTATAAAATAATTTAGTAGAATATTTGAAAAACATGAATTTGAAATCGAATTTAATTTTGACAAAGCATATAGTAGTAGATGGAGTAGATTCATACAAAATAAATCATAAGGGTGGCAGAAACATGTGATGGTTAAATGTTTAATAACTCACGTAAAAAATATGTACCATAATACAGATAAATAAATTGTCGGTGTGCATTTTTTAGAATAGAACATAATATTTATTATCTATTTATCTGACACTGTCCCTAATATCGAAAATTAAAATAAATTAAAATATCGAAATTATTAAATGAATAATTAGAAAAAAGTTGTATTTGTAAAAGAAAAATGAACTTAGCCTATCTATACATATTATTTATTCAAAAACTTTTGGTGCATAAAGGAAGAGACAACGTGCCGTTGCCCAAATTTCAGACTTAATAATTTATGAATTGTTAGCGTTTTGTTTATTGTATTAGCATCCTTTTTTGGGCACTGTTGAAACTTAATTTTTCAATATAAATTAATTGTATGGTTTTGTGTTATAAAGCCAGTGTAACGATGCTTTCATACAAAATACTTTATATATTTCCAAAGAGACTACATATTTCTATACTATGAAGTCATGTAAGGATTAATCATATTGATCTTTTGAAATTGTTTTATTTCATTTCACATTCGAACTTCTCCTTTATGTTTCACAAATTCACCGTGTTCAAAATAAAAGAAATAATAAAAAAGTCGTAAAGACGGGGGACGAGACTGAAAACTTCCAGACGAAAAACATATTCGGGTAAGGTGATATAACCTACCTCTATGTGCCCATAAAAAAGGAAGACTTACTTACCTTCCAATATGCAAATTTTTTCACCCGCTGCGGTTGACGTGTTCTTTTTTTCGTGACATTTACAATTCCAATTTTTGGATCCAACTTCGTCGGTTTTTATATATTACGCGAAAGCGCGCTTTATTAAATTTGCATTCGTTTTTGCCCGTTGCAGAACAGTGAGCTCGTCATCGTCGCGTCTGTGGTGCCATCTATTCCGAAAACGGCAAGTTAATAATTCACTCGGAAAGTGACAGGGAGTAATGAATAATATTCGGGGTTATCTCGAAGCTAGTGATGCCTTTAAATTTGTAGTCCATTTTGCGATTGTATTTAATATTAATCTCAGTAATTGGATTGTATGATAAGTGAATATATAGGGTGATCTGCGCCATAGGTACGTATCTTTAACTTTTTATTAGTAATTTGCCAAAGTTTTTTTATCGCGTGTTTAAATTGATTTATATACATATTATATTTATTTCAAAAGTTTTTTTAAATGTTAAATTCTAATTCCAAAAATCTTTTTTCAATTTACCATGTACTTGGTTTTTGTTCTTTACAATATTTTTAAAATCTTTTTCATTTAGTTTTTTATTATTTTTTTCAAGAGAGTTTAATATTTGCTATCTAGTACAAACGTATTTACTAACAATAATTTGTTTTACCTGCCTCACTTGTTTGTTACCAGTCGTGTGACATATCATTACAAAACATTAAAAGCACTTTTACAATAAATATTCAATGACATTGTTTCCAATCGTTACCATAATTTTAATTGCACCAGCCTTTTAATTATTTTAATGCAATTGATCAATCTTTAATTAATTATAATAATGACTTATCGTATAATTATCTTGTGATCTTATGCATGTGCACCATTTTTCTAATAATGTAACATGTAATTTATGAACAAATAATAACAATAGAAAGTCAGCTGAGGTGTTCCAAGTGACCTCTCTTCTTTTCACAGGATGCCACTAAATCCGAACCAAAGTAAAGAAGGTTTTCGAAAAAATTCGAAGATCCCTGCGGCAGAGATGTAGCAGCTGCTATGAAATGGAAAGAGGGCACATTGAATAGTTCGTTTGTGTTTTTGCTTTTGTTGTTTGTTCTAAAATTACATTGTTTGTTTGCTTATACATAATAAAAAACTGGTGTTTTTAATGGAGCCTTTTTTGTGGAGCCATGTTCGCTAAAAGTTCTCCATATATTTTCGGCTACAAAATCTTCCTTTAAAATTCAACACACTTTTTTATACTGTATACACCATTAGTTTATTGACTTCAATTTACTTGATTTATCTAAATATAAATTTTCTTGCTCCTAAGAATAAGCTTCTACAGAGTTTTATGATTTTTCTTTTACTATTACTTTATTTCAGATTTTCAATCCCTAGACCTTCGAGGATATTTATTGTAACGCAATAGCTGGGTCTGTATCAAGTTCTAAAATATTAGCTAATAAACTTTAAATTTTTTATACCTTATTTATTAAGAATGTTCAATTTTATTTTGCTTTATAGGTCTAATAATAATAAAAACAAATATCACATGTCAGATCTTTTATACTGTACACACCATTATTTTGTTGACTTCAATTTACTTGATTTATCTAAATATAAATTTTCTTGCTTCTAAGAATAAGCTTCTACGGAGTTTAATGATTTTTCTTTTACTATTACTTTATTTCAGATTTGCAATCCCTAGACCTTCGAGGATATTTATTGTAACGCTATGGCTGGGTCTCTATCAAGTTCTAAAATATTAGGTAATAAACTTTAAATTTTTTATACATTATTTATTAAATTTGTTTAATTTTATTTTGCTTTATAGGTTTAATAACAATGAAAACAAATTTCACATATCAGATTCACCGAAAAACTCAAAGAAACAATAAATATTAATAACATAACCCTGTATTATAACTAGATGCTACTGTGGTTCTCTTTAATTTTCTTATATATATGAGGGGGTATGAATATATAGTTAGTCTGGAGAGTTTCTAGTACACAAAGTTGAATATGGTCACTATGGCTACAACTGTAATATTTCATAAATAAATTTACAAAGTTTGTCATTCATAAGTTGAGCGGTGACATAACAGTTTTGAAAACATATCTGAAAACGTGATTTTTGAGAAAATCGAGTTTAAGTCAGTTACTAGTTCATTATTTTGAACAGAGTTATCACTCAAAGCTATTTGTACTGATATGAGAGAAACATTAGTTTATCAGTAGCATGTAAATATATGATACTACCAAAAGCTGAATTATAGAATTTAAAAGAGGAAGATTAGATGTCAAAAATGAGCATCTCTAGAGAATACCAATTTCTGTGATCGCTTCGGAAAACATTGATACACGATAATGATTTTAGAAGTTCAACTAATTTGGCTCTAGCATATTGCAGAAATATTGCACATTTGCTACGAACACGTGTTTCACATCGTTCATGGAAAAAACGCCGCAGAAAATTTGACAAAATATGTCCTTTTTGCAAAGCAATGCACTTGCTCACAAGTCGTTGATTGCGTTCCAAAAGTCCAATGAAATTGAATTGGTTAACCACTCATTTTAAAATAAGGATTTAGCGCGGCCAGACAATTGTTTGTTTCCAAAACTGAGAACGGGTAAAATTTTTTCGGCAAATGACGGTGTCATATGTGCCCTTGAAAAGTAATTTGTAGACCAAAATGAAGAATTTTTTAAAGATTTTAGAACATTCTGCTAAAAGTGTAAGTCGAAAAGGAGATTATGTTGAACAAATAACATTTTATTTTGAAGTAATATTGTGGCATTTTATATGGTAGGCTGATTACAATGCCCTTTCGTAAAACTTTAGAACTTTTCGACATTAATGTAAAATAATAATCTGCAAACATTTCACTATTCCACTTGCCCTGATAACGCTTTCCAATGGTGGAAATGTCCTAATGAAATCTTTTCCATGCTTATTATTAACAAAGTCTAAATTTGAACAAAGAATTTCAGATTGAATGTAAAAAATATATTTTAAGAGTCACGTCTTAGTCCAACACACGGTAGTTTAAATACTATTAAATAGTAACTTACTTTTAATTTGATATGTTACGTGTAGGAAACCGTCACGTTACTTTTAGAAAACTTAAAACTACTACTTATTGAAATTGTGAAACCATAAATACTACCCCATATTTTTATGTTGAAAAGTAACGTATAAACAGAAAAATTATATATATATATATATATACATATATATATAAGAAAAATTTTTAAATGAATGTTGTGAAAAAATAAACCGCAATTGCAAAACACCGCTACTAATTTTCTTTGTTTGAAAAAATAGACTGATTTCCACATAGTATATGGACGTATGTTCTGAAGAATTCCCATATAATCTCGCTCCAAACTGATTATTACCGATACTCAAGTATACCGGGCGCTGTTTATAAATTCAGACAATCGATGGACTTCTTCCATTGAGCAGGCTGGCAGCAACATTCTGTTTGAAAAACTTCAAGGAAACTACCTAGCTCAATATAGGTTTCCTTATCTGTTTTGTTTTGTATTTAAGATTTAATTTAAAGTAAGTGCTCATTGATTAAAAATATTTTTTTAGGTCGCGTTGCAGTTATTAGAACTAACAGAAGTTAATTTTACTTCAATTATATTATATGTTGTACGTAAGTTAAAATACAGTAAAGTGTTGATTATTAGTAATTAGGTGATATGGCCTTTGGAAAATCGGTCTTTTCGGATATGTACACATATCTGTTATTAGAACACAATATGAAAGTCTAACCTAAAGAAGAATAGTAAACATTACATAATATATATATATATATATACATACATATATATATATATATATATATATATATACGAGGATAGTTTGACAAGCAGTGAGAATGACACATAGGTGGCGCTCTAATTGGTAAAACAACTGCATTGTAATTTAGGTTGCCTATTTATATGTTTATATTCCGATATTTAGATAAATTGATTGATTAGTTTATTTTTGACAGCTGATTGAAAAAGAAGCAACACTTCGTTTTGTTAAAATGGAAAAAGCAGAGTATCGTGCGGTGATTAAATACTTCGTAATTAAGGGTATGAAAGCTACCGAAATAAAAGACGAGTTACGAGAAACATTAGGTGAATCTGCTCCATCATCCGCCACAATAAGTAGGTGGGAAAATGAATTTAAACGTGGTAGAACAAGCTGTGTTGATGTAGCGAGCTCTGGAGCACCCAAAATCGTGACTTCTAAGGAAATGATTATAAAAATCCATAATATTATTACGCAAGATCAACGACTCAAAGTGAGAGAGATAGCAGACAGGGTAAACATTTCAACAGAATGCGTACACCACATTTTAACGAAAGAATTGGGCCTTTCCAAGCTTTCGGCAAGATGGGTGCCGTGATTGCTTACGACTGATCAAAAGTTCACTCGTTTGCGCATTTCCAATGAGTGTTTGGACCTTTATAAGCGGAATCCTATTGATTTTTATAGGCGATTTGTTACTTGTGATGAAACTTGGATACACTACAGTACCCCCGAAACTAAACAACAGTCGAAACAATGGTTAGAACATGGTTCTGCACCTCCAAAGTAAGTGAAAACCACTTTATCGGCAAACAAGGTAATGGCATCAATTTTTTGGGGTTCAAAGTGCATTTTGCTCACCTTCAGAAAGGTGCCACAATAAACGGACAATATTATGCAGAACTTCTACAAAAATAAAATGTTGAGATTCGTGCTAAACGGTCAGGAATGGCAAAGAAAAAATTCCGTTTCACCAAGACAACGCTCCCTCGCATACCAGCACAGTTGCGATATCCAAAATCCACGAGTAGCATTTTCAATTAGTACCGCATGCGCCTTATTCGCCGGATCTAGCCCCTTCCGATTTCCACCTTTTTCCAAAATTGAAAACGGCACTAGGTGGAAAGAAATTTTCGTCTAACGACGAGCTTATCATCTTCGTAAATGAGTATTTTGCAAGCCTTCCGGAATCGTATTTTAGAAATGGCATAAGGGTATTGGAGCACCGTTGGAATAAATGTATTGCTCTTTTAGGAGAATATATTGAAAAATAAAAATTATTTTGTATTTAAAAAATTCGTTTTTCTTTTCCATTCTCACTACTTGTCAAACTACCCTCGTATAGTGTACTTATGTACTTTACTATACTTAAATAAAAATTGTTTTTGAAATATTATCAAATGAGAACTTAAATACTGTTATAAATAGGAGTAAAAAACAGTTAATTAAATATAATAATGCATTTCAAATATTAAAATATAACACAAATAATACACTAAAAATCAAACGTAAATGGCATATATAAAGGAAAAAAGAATGTACCTAATAACAGCATATCGATCATTTCTTATTTAAATATTTTGCTGCACCTTTTTTGTATATTGTATATAAATTATTGTATATATTTTCTGATTATTTCTGGAACTTGGCATTTTTCATTTATTTTTATATAAATTTTCCCTGCATTGTTGCCCAATCTGAGACACGGACACTTAAGACATTACACTTCAAAAGAGAAAATAACGCACGCAGTCGACAATACTGATTTATAACACCTCACCCTCTATTATCTACTAATGACTATCACAAAAAATTAAACTGTTTAGTAAGGCAATTATAATAAAACAATTAATTAAACTATATTGAGAAAATCGCTTAATGCATGCATGGGTAAAGAATTAAATAAAGCAAGTGAACAGTTTTATTCAAGGAGATAAATTTAGGTTTAAGCGTCTCTATGGCGTCCCAACGCTTACGTTTTGAGTGAAACCGAACGTTACGAGCATTATGAAATCTCTCATACTATTAAATAAATTTAGTTGTAGTTAATCGTACTTTGAACACACTGGTTGAGAATCAAATTTCTGGAACGAAAGTGAATACATGTCAAAGATATTTTACTTTGACATGTGTTAGCATATATGGTCGAGGTATCATATATAATGTACATTTAACATTGATCTTTCGGCGTTTTTCGACAAATGTGAAATGAAAATATACATCTTCGTTCTTTAATTCTATAAAACATGTACGAACAAACCAAATCCAATTTTAGATATTATCTGAGACAATATAAGGTAACATTTTTACCTTTTAATCAATATTTTATAATTCAAAAAAATATCACAAAATGATTAAATTTTAAAAATATATTCATTTCCATTCGCAAATTAATTTTGGTACAATTTCGCCCATACTTGGTTACTTTGTAAAAAATAATATTTCTAAATCTATTAAATATGATACATCACCCGCCGAAATGTAAGGAAATTTTGCAAGTGTAATATTTTATTTTGTGTTTCATATTAGATGTACGAGGGTATATTGATAAGTGCTTCGCCTACCATATATACATTTATATATATACATTTCCTTTTACACTTACAAACCTAAATATGACCAAAATACGGCTTAGAATTGCTCCATGATGTTTTGTTAAAGAGGGAATTCTAAAATCTATAAAAATTCTTTGTTATGGTCTGTAAATCACCCTTCAACAGCACCTATGACTTCGCCATTTATCGAAAATATTTTATTCTTCAAATGTTTTTTGAGTTTTGGGAACACATAATAGTCTGGCAATACTACATGCGGAGAGTAGGTGGTCAATCACTTCAAAACTAATTTCATTGATTTTATGCAGTTGTATAATTAACAACTTGTGAGTAGGAATTTGTCTTGCAAAAAAAACACAATTTTGACAAATTTTCCGCGGCGTTTCTTTTATGAACGATGTGAAATACACGTTCATAGCAAATGTTCACAGTAATTGATCTTTCAGAATGGTGCCCATTTAATCTTTGACTATTTTTCTCTTAAATCCCGCATCCCGTTTTTTAATAGTGGCTTATGAGGGATACTCATCACTTAAAGCTTTTTTTCTGGCAAATCTTTTACAAAATAAATACAAAACTTAAGTTTTTCGAAGCCTAATTTTTTCTCAAACATGTCATAAAAGTTCGACTTATGGATGTCAAACCCTCGTATATATTCTTAATGTATAAATTAATTTTTTTTTGTGTAATTCAACATTATATATTTTGTTCCTGTTATTAAAAAATAAACTACAAACTTCTCATTTGTAATACTTGTTTCTGACATTTACTTTTATAAAAATATACACCGCAAGATTGTTATTTTTAATTAAATTTGTCTAAAAAAAGTATTTAAAATGAACACGTCTCACATGTGAATTTAAAACAACCAATTTATAGTATAGCGTGACGTTGGAAACGTGATTATAAAAAGTACGAAAGATTTACTTAATTACGAAAGGGAATAAAATAATATTAACAAGCTTGTGCAACCTCATATAAGAACGTATGTAGATTGCTAAAGATAACAAGTAAATAAATTAGTCGAGCGAAATTAAAATTAAAATTTGATTTGAACTTGTTCAATTGGTATCTGCCAATCTTGACTTGTACGTAATTTTGTATGAAGTTAATACATATGTATATGTACATAAGTAGATAAAGCCTTGACAATATATGTACAAAGAGCTAATTTCTTTACATTATCACAGCTTTCCCTCAGTTGTTGTCTGATTATAAATTCAGATTTGAAACTAATCTAATTTGTCAGGCATTTCAATATTATTAAGTTCTAGTAAATAACTTTGCTAATTTCAGAATTAACAAATTTAAATTAGATTTTCGTTTCATGAAGATATTTTTCTTCGATGAGTTGAGTAATATATACTAAGATTACAAAATGTTACGCCATTTCTGAAATATTCATTATTTTATTATTATTATACATTTTCTGTTATATTTCAAAAAAGATGTGTATTGAGTGGCTTATAATATTATGCAATTTTGTTTAAAATTATATATAAAATTTCGTCCACTGTACCCTGTTGTCCAATATCTTCCTTACAAAATCCCATATTATTCTTCTCCTCTTACAATTTTCCTCATGACACCATGCAATATCGTTGCTAACCTGCTTTCTCTGCGTTTTGTTTATAAATTAGTGTGCAATGGCTTTTGCGATTTTCATCCTGAAAGGGCTTCCAAACCATCTTAAATGTTGTTTTATTTTTTCTAGTGTTATCTCAATTAGATTTTTCTCTATCATTTCTTATTTTAACTTTCCTCGCAGCTACTAGAATTTTTTCAAATTCTTAATTTCTAAAGTTTGCACTATATTTTTGTGAGAATTCATTGATGTCCAGCTTTTGTTTCTCAACATTAATATTGTCCTAAAAATTGACTTGAATACGACCGTTTTTGTATTCGTTGATATCATTTTATCATTTTTTGATTTAAAAAGATTTTATTTAATGCTTCTGTAGTTACTAGTTTTTAATACCATATTATGGATTTATTCCTGTTCTTTCTACCATCATCGTATTCATTTCCATTATCATTATTATCGATTTTAATCAGTTTTGAATCCCACACATTTATATTTATTTGATGTCCTATTTATTTTCAAAGATGATCGTGTCATTGTAAATGAGCATTGTCGTGTCATTTATTTATAGATAAATTGTTGTAGCTTACATTTATTGCCTTTGCCTTCTTTTTGACTTCTTCATTGCATCATCTATTATTAGCGTATAGATCGTAGACCTTATTACTGATCTCTGCTTTAGTCATTCTTTAACCTGAGACAATCTGGATTTCATATCAGTTTTCCTGAATTTGTTTAACTGTGAAATTATTTCTTGTACGTTTTGTTTTTCAAAATCTTGGTTGATTCCCTTCATTTTCGGTAATGTAATCTTGTAGTTTATTAATAAGGATTCTTACATAGAAGGGCCTGTCGGAAAATTTTAGCAATGACAGTGAAGAAAATATTCTATACGTAGATAAATGGCTATATTATTTTTGGAAATATCCACAAGTACGTTCTATATATTTTTTCAAACATTCAAACCAATGTCTGAAACGTTTATTCCATTCTAAAGTTAGTACACTCAAAACGTGTAACTTGAATGCATTAGAAATCATTAAGGCATTCAAATCAGACATTTTTCTCCGATGAAACTCTTCAAAACAGGGAAAACGGTAGCCATGCACTTTATTTTTGATTATAAGAAATGCAAAAAAGTCACCTCATGCTAAATCAGGAATATTGGCTAAATGCTTCCCTAATTCAGTGACTTTATTTCTCAAATAATTGACCGTTGTGTGAGAGGAATGAGGTCTGGCATAATCATGATAAAGAGTAATTTCACATTTAGAGTTGATTTTGGCCACCTTCAATGACTTTGCACAACCTAATAGTTGTATACCATTCAGCATTTACTCCACGATAATGCTCTAAAACAATTACGGCTACAGAATGTACAACATTTTTTTTAGAAGTGCTTCGTAAACGAATAACTATTGTTGGCAAAAATTTATTTTGAAACCCCTAAAGTGTTGATTGCTTTTATTGCTAGTTCGGAAGAATATATCCGTGATTCATTACTTGTATTTATACCATAGACATATTTAAAACATACGTGATTATTTTTTCAGCATTGATTTGCACCATTTGACTTTTTTGAGTAAAAAATAGATTATATGGTATCCAATAAGAAGGAAGTTTTCTCACGACTAACTAGGTTTGCCAAATAGAATGTACCAAAGTTCAAGAAATGCGAAAGGGTGTCGCAATCTAATCATATGTTACACGATGATCCTTTTTAATGATTCCATAAATAGCATTCCTATTTTTCGCAACAGATGTTCAAAACTAAGTACAACAAAACTTGAATTTTCGAAACCACCGATATGCTGTTGTCTTTGATGGCACTTTATCGCCAAATACAAAAATTAAACCTTTCATGCACGATTGTTGAATTAAACAACAATGTGGATCATAAAAAACAGCGCTGCCATTTCTAAGTATTAATTTTATTTTTCAAGCTTTGCCACGCTTTTTAAGATCAAGCAAAACGAAAATCCTAAGGACGAGAGAGAGAGAAAAGAAAAAAATACAGGAAGTTAATAATAAATAAACTAAAGAAACATACCAGTGAATGTTTGAATAGCCAGAATTGATCTCCTAAGCAGCAGTTGGGCGTCCGTTGTTCAGTGAATGGAAGAAAAAGCGCGCCATTTGCTTTACTAAACAGTTACAAGTACGTAATTCCGCTTTTACTTAATAAACATAAAAAAGGTTAATTTACTTACAATATTACTGATTAGATTTTTAAAAAATTATAATCGATTCACTAGTTGAGATTCGAAATTACCGAATTTCTTGATTATATAAAAAAACAAAATCAATCTTCTCCGTAATTGGGGCTAGTTTTGTTCACATCAAATATGAGACTAATTCTGACTATTCAACTAATAATATTGCACGTTCAGAAAATCATAAAAAGGCAAATGAGTTACAACCTAAAAAATTCTTATGTCTCTTAGACGGATAAGTATAAGGGAATAACTAGTAATCTTTCTAGGAGACGAATTAGAACAATTAATGTAACCTCTAACGGAATTAATCTTCGCTAAAGAAATCAATGCCAAATTAAAATACAAACACAGCTGGAATTTTAACGGCGGAGACGGCTATTCTAACTACCAACTGTCCATGTGGCAATAAAGATGGAAGGTTACAGTCTCGTAAGTTGCAACTAAGTGCAAATAAAAAGAATTTTACGTTAATTTGGTACAAAAATTCTTGTACGTATAATCACTACCCCCTAAAACAACATTAATACGTTACGAATTAAAAAAATTTCACGATACAACTAAATTAGAGGCAGATTAAAAACATACCTTCCAAACGAAAGGATTAAAACCAAATTTTAAAAATATTTCAATATAATTAAAAACACTATAACAAAATTGGCAGAAAATAAAACAGTTTTTAATCCAAAAAATATTTTGATATAGCTTTTACCACAACAATACGTCTTTATGAAGGAAAAGCAAGAAATCAAATCCTCTAAACGTAGTAAAGCATCCAACAAAAACAAATGGACATATGCGACGAGATGCACAAAAATATAACCATGGAGAAATGATGCCCTCTGATATGGAATACACACCGTCCAAAATAATGAAATCAACAAATGAAACAGAAATTATTGAGAAAGTAATCTAATTATTGATCCAGAAGATCTTTCACACAGATAAATACTGTTATACAATCTCTTCACTAAAATTAAGTAGAAATATATCGCAATTGACTGAAAAGCGAACAAGATATAACCACTTTAATACGTCACTGTGTACACACGCAATGATAGTTCAACAATCATCTAAAAATATTACATTCTTCATATGCTGCATTATACCAATATGTAGCTCATCAAACAAACCAGCGTTTCCAGTTCCAAGCTCTTTTCGACTCCCTCGTATATTTTAATGAGGTTCTAAGTATAGGGAGCATAATTATGTCCTTGTAACAATCACAAATGTTAAATATCTTGGAAACTGTCCATTTACGGATTCGTGCTTATTAAGACTTCCTGCATTTCTGTACCAAATAGTATGTTTCTGGTTTAACAAAACTTTCTGTGATCTTTCGGAAATTATGTAGAAACTATACCGCCAGCTGTATGCACTATTTAAACCTTATCAGATCTGTATTTTCTAGGAGAAAGCTTCTGCTTTCTTAAACATTCTTTTGGTCGACGTTAAACTGAAGTTAATATTCAATGACGTCCATCAGATTTGGAGATTGCGCGTATTTGTTCGATGAGCCTTCTTTAATTTGCATTAATTGACATAGTATCTCGATAAATAATGCAACATTTACGATGTGTCAGAACGCTTCCTATGCGTTTAAATTTTTCAACGACTCCTAACAATTACTAAACCGGCACGATAAGAGTAGTATAATGAGAAAGAATTATACACCCATTACTCGAATAGAATTGGAAGCACTAATGCCATATTTTAATTGTTATGTAAAGAATACTTTTGTCATTGTCAGCAACCAGCAACTTGTGTTTGCTGGCAAGTAGTTGTTTATTATTATGCAGTAACTGGCAACGATCGCTTATATGCATACGCAAAGTTCAAATTGCCAGAGGGGTTCTGGAATTGGATAAAACAGCAAAGTTTAGCAGCAGCTTATTAAATAATAATTAGTTGGCACTGGCTTCGGAAACTTTTCTCTAAATTAATTGGCAAACAGTAATAAACTAAATCTATTCAGTAAGAGGTATAAGCGAAAATAATGTTGAACTATAAAAGAAAATTTTCTTGCGTTGCTAGCAAGATTTCGAATCTTTTTGGAATTAGATTGAAATACTATACAGTATTATTTCCTATACATAAGGATGAGCGAAAATATATACTATTTAATCAAAAAATATACTTTTTGAAAATTATGAAATAAGAGACACTAATCTACGTTCATTTAGTCCTATCTAAACGTCAAAGTTTTAGTTTTCATACCCTTGAAAAAAATAAAGTAAATATATTAATATATATTTTTTAGGTGTAGACCAGCATTATTGTAAAGAAATGACACTGAAATTTTTAAAAAATTGATTTCTTATTATTATAAAACTTCTCCATTACTCGGTCCGCCTCTCATTTACCTAGGTAATCACGAAATACGCCTCACAAATAAAAAATTACTTTGAAACGTATAAAACAAAATACGTCTAGCCTACCATTCGGCTCGTTCAACTATCTATAGTAATTCCTATGTTCTCAACTCAATCAAATGAGTTTTAAAAAATTATAACAAGAAATTAGAAAGAATAATGTAAATTCGAAATTCTAAAAATGAAAATAAACAAATTTAAATTAATAAACCAATAATTTAAACAATATTAGTGCTTCAGTAAATCGCAAATAGCCTCGAAACCTTGCTCATCCAATATTATAAAATGAAACTTGATTATTACCAGACTAAAAAATGATGTCTTCTCTTTACGAACTATTACTAGATCTAAACAATATCTTCTTTCGGATCATTCATATCCCTCTTTCATACATAGCCGCTAGATCGCTGGGCAAGTTTGGGTGAAATACACATGTGGTGTACGCGTTCTATTGGACTTGATGTGGCAGTATGAGCGAAATCTCTACGTTCTGTCATCGTTTCACTTATTTCTTCTATTTCCTTTTTAAAACTTCACGAAGTTATTTCCTAATTATTTCTCACGTAATTAAATTCCTTAATACTCAAATTTTACATTAGATTTCTATTTTGGACAGCTTGGACAACAACATGTCAATTGTTGTGGGCGGTGATTTTAATGTCGATTTTGTTATTCCGTCTACAATGCGTGAGCATCTTAAAGACTTCTGCAGTGTTTATAACCTATTTTGGACACTCGATCAACCTACTCATGTTTGCGGAGTCTGCTACCTGTTTGGACAATTTTTTTGTTAATTTTTCTAGTGACTATTTTACAGTCTCCTGTATACGAGGGTAGTTTGACAAGTAGTGAGAATGGAAAAGAAAAACGAATTTTTTAAATACAAAATAATTTTTATTTTTCAATATATTCTCCTAAAAGAGCAATACATTTATTCCAACGGTGCTCCAATGCCCTTATGCCATCTCTAAAATGCGATTCCGGAAGGCTTGCAAAATACTCATTTACGAAGATGATAAGCTCGCCGTTAGACGAAAATTTCTTTCCAACTAATGCCGTTTTCAATTTTGGAAAAAGATGGAAGTCGAAAGGGGCTAGATCCGGCGAACAAGGCGCATACAGTACAAATTGGAAATTCAACTCCTGGATTTTGGACATCGCAACTGTGCTGGTATGCGAGGGAGCGTTGTCTTGGTGAAACAGAATCTTTTTCTTTGCCATTCCTGGCCGTTTAGCACGAATCTCAACATTTAATTTTTGTAGAAGTTCTGCATAATATTGTGAGTTTATTGTGGCACCTTTCTGAAGGTAATTAATGAGCAAAATGCCCTTTGAATTCCAAAAAATTGATGCATCACCTTGTTTGCCGATAAAGTGGTTTTCGCTTTCTTTGGAGGTGCAGAACCACGCTCTAACCATTGTTTCGACTGTTGTTTAGTTTCGGGTGTACTGTAGTGTATCCAAGTTTCATCGCAAGTAACAAATCGCCTACAAAAATCAATAGGATTCCGCTTATAAAGGTCCAAACACTCATTGGAAATGCGCAAACGAGTGAACTTTTGATCAGTCGCAAGCAATCGCGACACCTATCTTGCCGAAAGCTTGGAAAGGCCCAATTCTTTCGTTAAAATGTGGTGTACGCGTTCTATTGAAATGATTACCATGTGTGCTATCTCTCTTACTTTGAGTCGTCGATCTTGCGTAATACGTTTAAATTCATTTACCCATCTACTTATCGTGGCGGATGATGGAGCAGATTCACCTAATGTTTCCCGTAACTCATCTTTTATTTCGGTAGCTTTCATACCCTAAATTACGAAGTATTTAATCATCGCAGGATACTCTGCTTTTTTCATTTTAACAAAACGACGTGTTGCTTCTTTTTCAATCAGCTGTCAAAAATAAACTAATCAACCGATTTATCTAAATATCGGAATGTAAACATATAAATAGGTAACCTAAATTACAGTGCATTTGTTTTACCAATTAGAGCGCCACCTATGTGTCATTCTCACTACTTGTCAATCTATCCTCGTAGATAACAACTTGTCGGACCATCATAGTCAAATTGTGAGTGTAGTGACACCTTATACAAGTCATGCGAAGGATTACGTTTACAGGCATAAATATTCAAATAGTTCGTTAAAGACATTCTGTGACATGTTAGCAAATGAATCATGGCTCAGTGTATACGAGTGTAATTGCCCTGACTAGGCGTTTAAAATTTTTCTTAATATTTTTTTTTATCATAGTTACTGTTTTCCCGTATTAAAATGTAATTTAGGCAGATAATTAAAAACATCTTGGATCACTTCAGACATTTTGCAGGTGAAAAACAACATGATATTTTTAAAAGAATTTAGCGCGCAGTATCCCATATTCAAAGAAGAATTTAAACATTATGAACAATATTATAAAGACTTTCTACATAAAAGACAATATGATATGAACGAAGTGCTTATAAGATCATCTTCTAATAAAACTAAAGCTGCTTGATCAGTTAGTCAAAATAATCTTTCCCAAGTTAGAATCAGTACTTTTCCAGACACCAATAGGCAACAACTATGTGAAAATTCAACGATTTCTTCACTTCTCTCCTTTCAAAGTTTGCCTGTGATATTCTGGACGATAAAGTCAATTGGACGGAAATTGATGATAATCTGCAAATGACTGGCACAGGTTCATCATTTTATATGTCGCCTGTTTCAGAGGGTGATGTTATCGCTGTAATTAATGCCTTGGGTACTCAGTCATCCACTATGTGTGATAATATTCCGTCATTTATTGTAAAATGTGTTTCTTCAGTAATTGCACCGGTACTGACATATCTAATAAATTTCTCTTTTGAGAAAGGAATTTTTCCTTCAAATCTTAAACTATCTACAATTCATCCAATATATAAAAAAAGGCGATAAAAACCATCTAGAGAACTATAGGCCTATTAATTTACTAATAATCTTCTCCAAGATATACGAAAGTATTGTGAATAGGAGCGTAATGAATTATTTAATCCATTTCAATTTACTTTCGTCTAACCAACGTGGTTTTCGCAGGAAAGGGGTACCGATACGGCACTCTTCGAGTACTTGAACACCATCCATCACTCATTGGACAACGGCCTGCCTTGTCTTGGGATATTCATTGATCTATTGAGAGCATTTGACCTGGTCCATCATAATATTTTACTTCACAAACTGTCTCAATATGGTGTTAGGGGCATCGCTAACAAATGGTTTGAATCTTATCTTACTAACTGTAAGCAGAGTATCAGGATCGGTAACTGTCAGTCAAACTACACTGGTATTAACAGAGGTGTACCCCAGGGTTCTATCTTTAAGACCCACACTATTTTTGGTCTATGTAAATGACCTTCCGAATATTCTCCGAAATGTAAAACGAGTCGTTCTTTATGCGGACAACATTAGTGTAGTTGTCAGGTCTTCAAATGTTGGTGATATTTGTGAGTGACCAATGAAACATTTAATAAAATTAACGATTGGATGGTGTCCAACAAGTTAATTTTAAATAGCCAAAAAACAAAATTGGTATACTTCCACAACAGAATTAAGCATATTTCCCATGTCCGAATAAACAATGAGATCTTCGACTGTGATTCTTCTTCAAGAATCCTTGGTTTGCTAATTAACGAAAAGCTTAAATGGTCTGCACGTATAGATGAAGTATGCAGAACTCTGACTAAGGTGTATTTCACCCTTAAGTAGCTCCGTAGATCCTGTAATTTGAGTACCCTGCTTACTTTCTATCATGCTAATTTTGCTTCTTGCATGAGATATGGTGTGATACACTGAGGAGTGTCGCCGGAGGTGGGCAGGGTGTTCCTTATACAAAAACGGGTCCTGAGAATTATCTTTGGGTTGGGCTATAGGTATTCCTGCAGAGAACATTTTCGAAGTAATTCGATATTAACTATTTATGATATTTATATATTAGATCTCCTATGCTTTGTTTTTAGGAATAGAAATGCTTTTTCGAATGGCAATGTAAATCATAAATATGATACACGAACTGATATTTATTTATTACCTGCCTCACATGCAAAATCTATATTCCAAAAAGGAACATATTTTATGGGATATAAATTACACAATAACCACTTTGCATTAGAAATATCACAAACTTCTCTATTTATAAAAGCAACCTTAAGCGATACCTGCTCACGATAAATTGTTATTGTATAAATGACTTTGTATGTCCAAATTTATAAAATCTTTTTTTCTTTTTGAGACGTGTTTCTAGCATGAGTGTACGTAGTATGTATTAATTGCTATTTTCATATACGTATTGATATGTCCTGTATGCATATTGTTTTAGAAATAAAATTTATTATTATTACTATTATTATTTTTATTATTATTATTATTATTGTGTGTAATGTATATAATTATATTAAAATTCTCTAGCGGATGCTAACGGATAGTTTAAATATATCACATTTAAATAAATAGTCTTCCTTTTCGTTTGAATGTACATAGATCCTATGAAATATTAATTAAATTAAAAAGAACTTCCTTACTTCATCCTAAATATTTGGATTTTTCGCACAAATATAGTATAATTTGTAGTTGCCACGCAATCTATACGTATGATATACACAGTCTGTCGCAGAGAAAACCGAGCTGCTTTAAAATAAAAACAAAGGCTTACTATTTTGGTAAAATTCATTTATTTTATTCGAAGTAGTCGCCTTCGGCTTCAATATAACGTTTTACACGGTCAATTAATATGTCGAATGAATTTTTAAAATCATCTTTATAGATGTACTTCAAGATCGCTGTCCACGCCTTTTTAACGGCTTCGACGTCAGCGTAACGCTTTGGAAAATGTTCGAAGAATAGACAAGAAATCACAGGGGCCAAATCCGGTGAATACGGCGAATTGTTGATGGTTAAAATGCTATTTGTAGTTAGAAAATCAGTGACAAGCGTCGAGCATGAGTGCATTATCATGTAACAAACGCGAGCTCCCATTTTCACGATATTGAGGGTGCACAAGACGAATACGCGTCAAAAGACGCTTCATAACACCATGATGATATACAGCACTGACTGTTTTACTAGTTGGTACAAACTCTTTGTGCACTATGGCTTTCGAATCATAAAAACAAATCAAGATTATCTTCACTCTTGACTTCTCCAAACGGCTTTTTTTCGGCATTTCTTCGCTTGGATGCTTCCATTCAGAGCTCTGATGTTTGTTCTCTGAATCATATTGAAAACACCACGTCTCATCGTCAGTTACAATAGAATACCTGAAGTTTTCGTCCTTTTTTGAATCCTTAATCAAGTGTGTACAATGATGAATTCAGTTAGCTTGTGTGGCACAAATCTTGCACAAATCATTCAGTCCCAAATGCTATGTCAAAATGCGATGAATTGAATTTTTGGAAATATTTAATTCCATTCCCTCGTATCGCAATAAGGATTTCGGCTCATTTCTGGTAAATTCACACACAAGTTCGATGTTACTTTCCGTAACCACAGATTTTTTGCACCAGGATGTTTGTCGTCATTTATGTCCGTAGAACCGTCTTTAAATCGTCTAAACTACTCATACATACTCGTACGTGATCAGTACTTATCACCATATACTTATTTCATCAAAATAAACGTTTCAGTAAACGATTTACTGAGTTTAAAACAGAACTTGATATTTACTCTTTGTTCAAAATTCATTTTTCGTCCAGTGCCAAATACACACTATTACTTTATGCGCAACTGCCCTGCGTCTAATGATGCAAATATCGTGATATTTTGACATAACATGGACGAAAGATCTACCTTACCGATGCATATTTTTTTAAATAGATGGCGCCACTAACAATTACTCTTTTAAAAAAATTCGGATTTCTCTCAGACAGACTATGTACATTAATATAAATCTTTTAATGAAAATTTTAACACTATACGGACTGACATCGTACATAAGTGCATATAGGGTCATTTCAATCATATAACACCTTATGTACACTGAATATTATTGTATATCCCATAATCACAATTGTTATAAAATATTGAATTGAAAATTCACATCAATATATGTATGTGTCACAAGTTCATATTTTGTAATCTTCCAGGTTTTTATTTTTGAGCATCTTATTTTGTCTTGTAGTCTTTTTTAGATGTAGGCCAATATTGTCGTGCTGAAATTCTTTTTCTACCTGTTTTTGTTTGACTGGAAAGTAAAAATTTCGCTAATTTTATACAAAATTGAATTAGATGTCTCCTATGGCTGTAAAAATTATATTTATCTCACCAAATGTATTCTCTTTCCCTAATGCAAATCCGATTTTGTAATTGTTGGGGCTGTACATGTAAGCCTGTATATACGTTCTTATGAATGTACAGCCAATAATACCACAACGAAGACTTTATAGGATTATTATAGCAAATCTATTCCTCACTTCTAATTAAACAACTCAACTCAACAATTACTTTTAAGACTCCATGAATAAAGTTTCTATTCATCAATTTATCTCTCTATCTACATTACACCCCGTGCAGAAAATTTTTTACTTAGTAATAAAATACCAGTGGTGACCGTGAAAGCATACTACATTCTTTTAGTGCTTGGAGAGTGACTAGACCCTCGTAGTAAAGGATCATGGTTCATGCCTTGTTCCAATATGTCATTTACAAGTATTAATTTCGTACACTTTGCAAAAATTAATAAGAGCGGTAGACTTTCGTTTGTTTTATTTAACTGAAGTACGGACATTATAGCAACAAGTTAATTCATACCTAAGTAGTCATGAAGCTTAAAGTAAATAGTTGCTTGCTGTTAGTTTTAATTATACTTAAACGATAAATTTTAATAACTGAATCTGAAGGTTCTGTTCTCGTTCAAACGCGGTTTCTCTATTCTTCTACCTTGCAATGCGGAAGTGCATAATTCCCATACATGTAATATAAAGGCTGCTTAATTTGATGTTTCGTTCGGTCTTCTTCAGTTAAAAGTTTCAAATTCTGTATTGGATATATGTACATATTTTTGTACTCATTCTATTAACACTATAACACTGCTATAGAGCTGACACTTAAGAAGCCCTAAGTTTTTCATATGAGAACTAATCAATTGCAGAATATTTTAAAGTTTTGTATTGAACACTTTAGCGTAGTTCTTAGATAATTAATTAACTACATAATATGTAATTTTACAAATGAGCTGTTGTTTTTTATAATAGGCATAGTTTTCTCTGTTTTGTAACTACTATAGATTTTTCTTATTTTTTTAGCATGTCAAAAAGTTGTAATAAGTTCATTATACTTCTGAATTAATATCTATCATACTATCTAATAGTTTGTATCCTTCTGAATAAAGTTAAGACTTTCATAAGTTCAATTAATTTACATTAAAGATTTATTTTTTACACTACATTATATAAAAAGATTTAAATTTTTTATTATTCTTGAGAAATGAAAATTTTATCAAAAATTAAACTATTATTTTTATTCATATATACATTAATCCAATGCAAAATATTTCATTATTTAAGTTTTTCGAGTATAATATTATCGTCTCATATCGCGCGTACTTAGAAGAATTTCAACATTCTCAAGCACCTCGATAAAGCGGCTCTAATTAAATCGTTCAGTGCGCCATTGAAAAGCCAGTGCCGACAGCAGAATTGCTACCGACATACTCTCTCTTTCTTTTCCAAGATCGTACTTTATCCTACACACGTATCTATAAACATAATTCCGAAAACGTAGAAGCAACATTTAATAAGGCAAGTAGCACCCGAGATGGATGTTCAACGAAAAGGCAAAACCAAGATGTTTGGTAACAGTTGTATTCACGGCGTCTGTGCAACATACATACATATATATCTTACACGAAGTGGTGTGAGTTGCGGTATTCATTTCCTTCCTCTGAAAAGTATGTAAGATTAAAGTTCTAGAGAGTAAGAGCAGTCTTTTGAGAAGCTTTTCCTTGCGGTATAGAACGAGAAAGCTTGATCCTATGTGAAATATAATCACCTTCTATTAGTTTGTGTGGTATTCAAATATGTTGATATTTGTGGTACAAAGTATATTTCTGGGTGAACTAACATTCATTACAATTTTACTACGATTGCGGTTACTTAAATATTAATATACAAGAAATGCTATTTATACCATTTATAATTTGTAAATCCGTCACTATTATCTCAAAAAGTCAAATAACATTTGGACCTAATTTATTTTTAAAACTATTTCAGATTTTCGAAATTTTTTGAAATGAGTATGAGAAACTCAAAAGACTTCCGATATTCTCATTACCTTTTACGAGTTTAATAAAAGTAACATATTGCAGCGTTTTTAACTAACGCCTTTCGAATTGAGCACTTCTTTGAGCGGAAAAATAGACAACAGCTAAACTTATTAAGTACAATATATGTATATACGACGATGCCATGTCCAGAATGCAGCTTAACAATAAAACGTAACCCATCAAAAATAAAGAGGAATAGGAGTCGACGATGAATTGTCATCAAAATTATTAACAATGACTCTATGAGAAGAACTAGAGTACATGTTCACAGAAGTAGAGAAATATTTAGCCAAAAATCAGGCTCCCGTGTGTGTGTGTGTGTGTGTGTGTGTGTGTGTGTGTGTGCGTGCGTGTGCGTGTGTGTGCGTGTGTGTGTGTGCGTGTGCGTGCGTGTGCGTGCGTGTGCGTGCGTGTGCGTGCGTGTGCGTGCGTGTGCGTGCGTGTGCGTGCGTGCGTGTGCGTGCGTGTGCGTGTGTGTGTGTGTGTGTGTGTGTGTGTGTGTGTGGGTGCGTGTGTGTGGGTGCGTGTGTGTGTGCGTGTGTGTGGGTGCGTGTGTGTGTGTGTGTGTGTGTGTGTGTGTGTGTGTGTGTGTGTGTGTGTGTGTGTGAGAGCGTGTGTGTGTGTGTGTGAGAGCGTGTGTGTGTGTGTGTGTGTGTGTGTGTGTGTGTGTGTGTGTGTGTGTGTGTGTGTGTGTGTGTGTGTGTGTGTGTGTGTGTGTGTGTGTGTGTGTGTGTGTGTGTGTGTGTGTGTGTGTGTGTGTGTGTGTGTGTGTGTGTGTGTGTGTGTGTGTGTGTGTGTGTGTGTGTGTGTGTGTGTGTGTGTGTGTGTGTGTGTGTGTGTGTGTGTGTGTGTGTGTGTGTGTGTGTGTGTGTGTGTGTGTGTGTGTGTGTGTGTGTGTGTGTGTGTGTGTGTGTGTGTGTGTGTGTGTGTGTGTGTGTGTGTGTGTGTGTGTGTGTGTGTGTGTGTGTGTGTGTGTGTGTGTGTGTGTGTGTGTGTGTGTGTGTGTGTGTGTGTGTGTGTGTGTGTGTGTGTGTGTGTGTGTGTGTGCGTGCGCGCGTGCGCGCGCGCGCGCGCGCGCGCGCGCGCACGCGCGCGCGTGCGTGTGTATGTGTGTGTGTGTATGTGTGTGTGTGTGTGTGTGTGTGTGTGTGTGTGTGTGTGTGTGTGTGTGTGTGTGTGTGTGTGTGTGTGTGTGTGTGTTCATGAGGAACCGAGAAACCAACAATATACAAACACACATAGTCCTATTTTGCTTCACATATATATGTATAAGATATTCTTCTAACGTTCTCCGTTCTGGCAGACAGTGGGTGTGTTAAGGTTTCAATAGCATCGCAACTATCTTCTTCTACAACTTCCCCTGATGACAAATGAACGAATAATGAGCTAGTTATGCGGGTGTTTCATTATTTATATGCTTCGCATCTGGTGATTGTATGTTATAATTGGCTCTTACGCTATGATTAGTGAGCAATGAGCGTGCAGCCCGCGTTGATTGGATTGAGATCCATTATTCTAGTGTTAATTATCGACGCATTTATTTTTCCTCTTTATAGGACTTATGTTTCCTTGATTTCAGTTGCAACGTACTTTTCCGTGTCTTCGGCAAGTGTATTATTTGGTTTCAATAGCTACTGCGTCCCTTTGTACTTCTGTCGCTGCGTTCCGATTTCGGTATTTGTTTCAGCTCTGAATTTAGCCAATGTGGTAGTTGTATCCCATATGATAGGATGAATAATATCACTGAGATGTAGCCGTAAGAAATATCATTTCGTCAAGTTTTCTTCGAATGTCTTGAATTAGAGAATGCGAGAGCGCTCTACTTGTGATGTTCAATATTCTGCTTGTTCTGAATGTTTGTGTGGGGAAACAGCTAGTGTCATGTCGGTATTAAATTTTTGTCCCTTCAATGGCAAAGGGAAAAGAGATTGCACAAGCAGAATATTAGAATATTAGGAGATAGCCATCATCACGGTTTAGGATATTAGGGTATTTAGAAATCTCTACAAATTCACGGATTTTTCGGGCACAGTAATGACTAGTGTCGCACGGGATTATAGTCAAATTGAACTGGACATGGTGCCCGGTTTCAAGCCTATATTCAACAACTGCAGAACCAAGTATGCACAGCAGCTTGGTACAACACTCATGCTCTGAAACACGAGTACCGACAAACTACTTTGTTTCCAAGCAAGTAATCCTATACATACCAGATGAATCTAGAAAAACGCGGTCTTTTACTAAAAATGGGTCTGAGTGTTTGAAACAGGATTTAAAGATGGTTTTAAGGTTGTTTTTGAGAAGTCTTCTACTGATTCGATCAGTCATGCCTTGTATATAGGGTAGATGCGCTTTTGAAAAGACGGTGTATGCTGAGCAGTAGATCGTGGAACTCTATGATTTGTTGAATATCATGATTGGAGAAATTGTTATTGTTGAAGGCATTGGTGATGTGACTTAATTCTTGGGGGAGAAAGTACTGGTCAGATATATTGAAAGCCCTTTGGACTAAAGAGTTGTTAGCGCCCTAGCTTTGGGTAGGATGATGATAGAAAAGGAGGTTTAGATACTAGTCAGTGCGTGTGAATTTGCGGTCAAATGAATGTCCTAGTGAACAATTCAGACGACGAATCACCAAGACTTCTAAGAAAGGAAGGAAATCTCCTGATTCAACTTCCATGGTAAAACTTATTTAATTGCGCTGGGAATTTACGAAATCAAGGAAGTTATTTAAGGAATCCCGACCATAAGGTATGTATCCGAACCAATATTTCAGTTTTGGGTTGCACGCGTATAGAATTTGCTCGACTGCCTCCATAAATATATCAGCGACAACAGGAAAGAGAGATTTCATGGCGGCGCCCGATACCTATGTGTAGTCACTGCCGCGGAACTGAAAATAGGTACAAGTTAAGCAAGTTTGTATTAGATTGGCCAAATCATCAGACTGGTTGTCAGCGGATAGAATTTGTCGTATTATTTGGACAATGTCATATATAGGAACTAGTAAATAAGGATTCGATGTCAAAACTAACCAGTAGATCTTGAGGATATACCGCTAGGTCATTCAGTCGTTGTATAAAATGTTTGGAATTTCTGATAAAAGAATTACTGTTGCCGGAGTATGACTTAAGCAATAAGGTTATTTGAGAATCATCAGGAATAGAAGACGTTTTTATGATATGTTTTATTCATAAGGTAGGATCTGTATCGACGATAGCCAAGGACATTCTGACAAGTGCGGACTCTATGCCAGTAATGATATCTGTTCTATGGAAGTATTTGGGTGTAGGTGCAAAATTGGGCCTTTTAGAAAGAATGGAAATTTCTTTGGCAGTTAATAAGAGTCGTTTAGACAGGCCCTTAACTATAACGTGGTTAATGACGCTGTATGACATAGAAGTATTATATTGTTGAGGTTTGGGTAGTAAGGTCTCGAATTTTTCTATGTGTCTTTGGGTGGTTGGTATTTTCGACTTGTTGATAGGTTACGAGGTCTAGAAGATTCCAATCAGGTTGTCAGGTTGAGATAAAATAGAAGGGAGTTATAGATGTGTGTAAAGGAATTTATTGGAGAGAGAATTATTTCTCGAACTAATGCAAGACGAGTTCATTGGCATATGGATCTGGCAGAAGGAGATGTGATGTGGCGTTTGATTTGACCGATTTTAGGATCAATTTTATAATCACAATATCTAAGTAAAAATGTTAAAGAGCAAATAAACATATCAATTTCATTGTAAATTTCCAAATTCTCTAGTCTGCTTCTAGATATCCTTCTGTAGAAGCTAGTTAATCTACATAGCTTGTACTTCCGCGGTAGTTATCCATAGTTCTTTCATTTTGACTTCAAGGCTGGAACCGTGTCCTCGATAATTCTGGCACCGATGTTCGTGCTTTCATTAATTTTTATAGTTATTAAAATAAATTGCAATAAAAAATTTACATAATATATATATATATATATATATATGTATATATATATATATACATGTATATATATATATATATTTAAGGATGATACTTGTATACTTTGTATTCTTACACATACTATAAATATGTTATAGTTCATATCCTATAATGTCTCAACAAAGAGAAAGCTATTTGCTATCTAAAAAATATTGCCTCTTTAAAATGCATGAACTTGAAAATTATATTCTAGTATAGGTAATATTTCTTATCGTCTGCAATATCTCTTATTTGCGTTGTAATAAACATTAATTTTCTTTTATTTATTACGCTTTTACGTTTCCTGAAAAGGAAGAAATGTGTCGTTTGCCAATGAAAAAAAATGTTGTAGTTTTGCGTGAATATACATACTTATATGTGTATGTATATATAGATAATAATTGTAGAGTTTGCTTTTGAAAAAGAATTGCGATTTATTAATATTCTATTCAAATTGGTAATTATTTAATGCATTTTTAAAAATTTTATAAGACTTAATATACAGGGTTATTCTAAAAAAATAAACCGATTTTATGACGCAATATTTGTGTTTCCAAACACTATCTCAAGCAGTTCACAGGACGATTCACTGACCATTTGAAAGAGGTGCTTCCTCAGTTTCGAATAGTTGTTAGGTGGTCGCTGTAAAGACTTTGTTTGGCAAGTTAATTCTAGAATTCACCATATGCGATTTTTTCCAAGAGTATATGTGAAATATTAAGTTTATATTCGTCTGTTACACTACACTTGGAACTTTCTTGGAATCGTGTAAGTTCTTTTCTGAACTTTTAAGTAAACGTTTGATTCGTTGTTTGCACCTATTGTTTGACCACTGGCTGCTCTTGTAGGTTCTCTAATACATTACTAAAAATGCCGCCATTCAAAATTTTGAAGCAAAACTTACATTACGTGAATATTGGTGTCTTTTGTTCATGACTTTTCAATGTTTGATAGCTAAAATTTATATTATTATTATAATCTTCTCTGATGATTGGGAATAATTTGCATGTTTTCATTTCATAGACAACTTTTCTTTATTTAAGGTTCACCGATTTCCCTTAACGATGCTCGTTAAAATATTAATTCTTATAAAACAATATGGAAAGTAATTGTCATTTTACTTAGGAGTGGAAGATTTTTGCACAATATAGCAATACGGAAACCCATGTCTTTATTAGTTTCTATTTATTATCCATGTAATTTTCAAGTTTTTCTATATCTTCTTCTCTCTCTCTATCTTCTGCAAACCTGTTCTCTTTATTTTCTCTTTTCCAATTTTCGCGTGAATGTGTACATTGTTAATGTTACGTATTCCCAAATTTGATTATTCTTGCTTCGAATTGCCAGTTTTTCAATTATTTAATCAGTTTTACATCGGTTATTGAGAAATCTTCGTTTCTTGTCTTAGGAATATTAGTTGCATTGTGGTCTTTCTATAAAAAATGAAAATGGAAAATTATATGAAATGTAATGTTTATTAATGAAAATAATTTTTCAAGATTCGTCTTGCTGTCTTTGTAATAATCAATAATTCTTATTCTGCCAGATTTCTCATGGTTTACTATTAGATTAAAGTATAAGCAACTCCGTCACAGTCGAAGTCGGAGAACATAAGCTTTTCTAATGATATATTTTAGGTTCAACATGTTTTGTATTTTCATTGAAAATTTTGTTTAACTTAACAAATCTAGCGGCAAATCCAGTGTCGAGTATTAAATTTATTTAGTCTCCTTCAAAGATTACTTTATTATTCGCAGCAGTCGACAAGATAAAAAACTAATTTTTTCTCAAAGCTTTTCGTCATCGACACAAAATGTTTTAGAAAACCGTTTCGAATTTTTAAGGTTCCTTTAAGAGCAACCTTTAATAATATTGAATGAAGCATACTAAATTCACCAATACCCAAATTTTAAGTAACAGAGCTATAATAAGAGTCAAAATAAATAAATTGCCAGACATAATTGCCCAACTGCTGAAATAATTCACATAAGATGGTGTAAGTATTATATTCATTCGCTGAACCAAAGACTTGTTCCATCTGCACTAGAAAAAGGCGTGAAAACTATCGTTCGTCTGTTTATTTGCGCAAGCGAAATAAAATAACCAACATCAATGAAAGGCTAAAATCATCCCAGGCTCTACAGGAACAAGTAAATTTTGACAAAGATAAGGCACGCACGAAAATATTCTAAATTTAAATAGAACATAGGAAACCAGCTAGTTTAACAACCGTTTCACATCTGCTTCAGATTACAAAATTAGCTTCTTATAGCTCAATGTGAAATAGCATTTACAAAGCGAAGCTGACTTTCGTGCTTTATCACGTGGATATCGTATTAAATCGACAATTTATCGCTAATACTGTTAGCTCTTTCAATCTTTGTTATATTATCATTTGGAAAACTCGTATATATATTTAGCTATCATAACTTATTTAATGTATTCGAACTTTCACGACATTTATTTCTAAAAATAACAAATGAAGAAGTCTTATTCGAGTATTGGTAAACTATTTAAAATTATGGTTAAATTAACCTATGTCTAAACATTCAAAAAGTTTAGTTATGTACATATATATATATATATATACACAAAATCGAATGTATTAGTCTTATGATTCTTATATATTAATCACCTATCCATTCTGTATAACTTCCAATGTACGTGAAAAACTCTGTATACATATACATATATGATTGTCACGATTTAGCTGACTACAATATATTTTTTTCAGAAAAGTAATTGATTTTACTTTTATTCCAGTGCTTTAAAGAATTTTTTATGTACATACAAATACATGAAAAAGTACATAATCTATCAATAAATTTTGATTAAATGGTCAGTTCGATTCGATTTAAATAGATTAAGCGTGACAATGACTATATTAACTATTCAAAGGCTTTCAATTCGGTTTTAAATTAATCTTGTAGATTACTTGATGTCAAGATGCGCTAGATCATTCGTCAACTCGTTTTTATAAACGCACTTATCCGCCTATGCTGTATATGTTCGTATATAATAATAATAATAATATTATTTTACCATCTATTAAATACAGATAAAGAGGTAACGTCATTGTATATGATGGTCTGTGTGTGTATGTATGTATATATGTATGTACTGTGTGTAAGTGGTATAAACATATGTGTGCACAAAGCAGAACATACAGTTTAGTATTTGATTGATTTCATCTGCTCTTGGAACTCCGTTACTGTGTAGAATCCGTTTTCTAAAAGAAATGTTTTTATATCATTTCTAAATTTCAAAATGTGTTTTTCAGTCCACGATATTGGCAACTTGTTAAACATATCCAAATGTTTGTGTTGGGCAGCAGTAGTACGTAGCCTATGGTTGGGAAGAAGTACTTGTTGTCTGGATCTCAGTTGTATTGCTCTTCCCTCTCCTTTCCTTTTCTGGGTTGGTAGCTCTCGTTTAGCGCGCAGCAATTGCTTATATATGTAAGTGGAGGCCAACGTCATTATTTTATTTTTTATAAATAAAGGTCTACAATGTGCCGTTATATTAACTTGTTCGATTATTCGTAATGCCTTCTTTTGTAAATTAAAAATGTCATTGGCATGCACTGAATCGCCCCATAGTTGGACACTGTATGCCATCCGCGAGTGAAAAAGTGCGTGATAAGCTGTTTTAGCAGTTTCCTTATTTGTGATGGCTCTGATTCTCCGCACAGCATATATTGCACAAGAGAGTTTTTTCGAGAGGGCGTCCACTTCATCCTTCCAGGTTAGTCTGGTATCTAAATGTATTCCCAATATTTTGACTGACCCTGCATTCGCGGGAGTTTCTTTCCTTTTGGAAGTGAATGCCAGTTTGACAGTTTTGGCCTCATTCAGGACCAGCTTGTTTGCCGAAAACCATGCCATGGCCTCCGACAGCGTTTCGTGGGCCCCTTCTCCAAGTTGCTGATCGCTCTTCCCTCTACAAAGAAACGTTGTGTCATCAGCGTATTGCACAACCATTTGCGTGACATGCTGCGGAAGGTCATTGACGTACAGGAAAAACAGAAGAGGACCCAAAAGAGATCCTTGAGCCACTCCATATCTGGTGGTCCTTAGTTCACGCGTTACGCCATTAAAGTGAACAACCTGCCCTCGCCCTTCAAAATAGGAACGCAACAACCTCGACACCTGACCACGAATGCCATAACATTCCAACTTCCGCAAAAGCATGTCACTCTGCACACAGTCGAAGGCCCTAGACAAGTCACACGCCAACACCATGGCAACCTCTTCATCTTCAAAAGTATCCTAAATAAAATTTAATATGGCCAGCATGGCATCTATCGTCGATCTATCAGCACGAAAACCAAATTGATTCTCGGCCAGGACACCATTTTTATCCAGAAATGCCACCAGTCGCGACAGAAGTGCTGCCTCCAAAACTGAAATGGGTCTGTAATTTCGAGGATCCGTAGGGTCTCCGGCCTTATATATAGGTATTATTTTTGCTGTCTTCATATTTTTTGGTACAGAAGCTTGTTGAAAGCATGTGTTCACCAGATCCGAAAGAGAGTAAGATAAGCAAACAGCACATTGTTCCAGCATTTTAGTATTCATCCCGTATATATCCAAGGCGTCCTTTGATTTAATTCTTTGAATTATATTTTGTATCTCATTAGGTGTTACTGGTGCTAAGAAACACGACTTATTAACCCTACGGATTCTATCCGGAATCGTTGATTGGATGCCCAAGTTGTTGGAGGTTTTTAGAGATTCTTCTGCTATAGTACCAAAAAAATTACTTAAGTCATTCGAGCTCGGTACCTGCTCAGGGCTCCTGGTCGTACGTGTTTCTTTTTTGATTACATTCCATAGACCTTTTTGTATATTATTCGAGTTGTATATATAATCGAGGTAATTATTTCTTTTTTCTTCTTTTGTTTTTCTGAGATAGAAGTTTTTGTAACTATTAAATATATTCTTTAGGTCATCACCGCCTAAACGGTTATAAGCTTCCTGTAGAAGAGTTAGCGTTTCCTTAATCTGTCTGAGTTCGTTACTCACTCTAATTGACTGAGTGACTTTATTCACTTTGACTGGTCTGGTTTTCAGAGGAAAGGCGATGTCCACACAGGAGATTAGTTGTGTTAAGATGAAATCATGTTTTTTATTAACATGTGATGCAACACAGCTCTCGAAAATATCATAATTTCGTTGTACAAGGGTTCTTGTTTTAATAAAATTTTGTTTAGTTGTCTGACAGCCCTTTGTACTGAACTTTATTCCTTCGTGATCAGATAAACATGTTGTAACTACTTGAGATGTGTATTCATCAATATTCGTAAATATATTATCAATTATACTTTTTGACGTACCTTGAATTCTTGTGAACTGGGTAATTGTGTGGTGCAGGTTGAAACCAAGTAGCGTATTTATGAAGTCACGTGTATCTTCTTTATTGGTCCTTGCTATGTCGATATTGAAGTCACCAGTAAAAACAATCTTTACACTCCTGTTATACTGTTGCATTATTGTAGTAAGTAGGTTGGAAACAATCTCAAAAAACTGCATGACGTCAGCCTCAGGGGCACGGTATATACATAATATGATTAAGTTGCATTTATTTAAGTAAATGCCACAGACTTCACACTTTTTTTCTACAGAAAGTTTTGTTACAAATTTCATATTATTAAAATCTGAGCCAGCTCGAGTGTATATACACACCGCCATGTGAAAACATGCGTCTCACGAAAGAAGATGCCAAGGTGTAATTATGTATGTTAAAGGAATTAATGTTGTGCACACTGAACCAATGTTCCGCAACACACAAAATACCAGCCTCTTGTTCTTGTACTAATATTTCAACTGCCTCTATTTTATTAGTTAAACATTGAGCATTAATATATAATATATTCAAGTTGTTATTGCTATTTTCGGTTTCTGATGAAAATTTGATTCAGTGTTCTTTAAGTTATCCTTGTAAAATATAAATTTACGTATTCTTATCCCTGCAGGCCAATTAGTAGGCTTTATGATTTCAGAATAATTATTTTCTTTTATGCCTACTTTATAACAATTAGCTCCATACTTTGTATCAATTTTGGTACACTCAAAGTCGGTATTTTTGAGAATTGTTTTTATGTGATCGTTTACTTCTTCAGGTGTGTTATTTGTATCGATGTTTCCTACGAAGAGCCACA
Source organism: Dermolepida albohirtum (assembly GCA_031893035.1). Lineage (NCBI taxonomy): Eukaryota > Metazoa > Arthropoda > Insecta > Coleoptera > Scarabaeidae > Dermolepida > Dermolepida albohirtum. Next base: position 96,751 of record JAVIWB010001162.1, on the reverse strand, counting down.
TTTTTTTATCTACTGCTTTGATCTTTGAGATCTCTTTCTCCGCAGTACCAATAGATAGGTTTTGTCTGCGCCTTTTTCTTCCTATTTGCGTCCAATTTACTTTGTTTTCGTCCCTCTCGTTTAACCGAACTTTTTCGGATGTAGGGAGTGATGCTGTTTCGGCTTTATTACTAATGTTTGAAGAGGCTGCCTTCGATTTGGTAGATTTAATGGCATCTGCGTATAACCGGGTGTTTGTTGCCTTTTCGTTTAGCGATAATTTTTTATTTTTAGGTTCAATGTTCTCCAGTTTACCATCTGGTTTGTTTTTATGAGTTTCGTTTTTTAATGTTTTATTTCCTCTCATAGTATTTGCATCTCTATTAGTGTCGACGTCTGTCAGGCTGTTTCTGATATCATTTTGTTGTATCTTTTCAGATAACATTTTTACAGTGTCCTTTAATTTTGTTAGTTCTTCTAATAAAATTTTGTTTTCATTACTTAGTTTATTTATTTCTTTCTGTACAATAGCAGAGAATTTCATCTTAAATATAATGCGTTCTATTGATGGATGAGGTATCGGTGATTGGATTTTTGACCGACCCCTATTTGTTTTCAATTTAGTTAACCGTAGTTTACGTTGTTTTACATTTTTACATAGCACTTTTTATTGTATTTTTACTGTGTTTATTACAAAAATTTTGTTTTTCTGTCATGTTTTTTTCGACATGTGGTTGTTTTGTGATGTAGTTTTGCGTTAGAATATAATTAAATTATTATTGTTTAGAGTCGTGATAAATTGATTTAGTAGGTGTCAAGGTTAGATGAGACAACATATAATGTTCTTCGATCGTGACGGTATATGTCGTGTATTGTTATGTCTAGTTAGTGTGTGGCTTTGATAATTTTGTAAGTATAATAGGTATTTTGTATCTGTTATACACTTATTATTATTTTTAATTGTAGCTTGGTTCTCCTGAAGAAGTCACCAAGCAGTGGCGAAATATAGAGAGTCTAAAGAAAAAAATATCAAGTCTTTCAGTTCACAGACCGAATTACCTACTAGTTTCTTGTTTATTTTATATATATATATATATATATATATACATACATACATATATACTATTACGTTATTTTAATAATAACAAGACATATTATAGAGAGACTGAATTCAATAACAAAAATTTACTGTATACAAAATTTTTAGTCACTGAATTTAAGAACAGGCTGCACATATTGAATTTTGGATATAACGGCATTTTATATATATATATATATATATGTTGGATATATAATAATCTTATTATTCTAGCTAAATTCTAAACACTTACATACAAAACCATAACAAGGGATATATTGAATTTTTTTATAAAGGTTATATAGTCTTGATATAAAATGAAGTCTTATATTATTTTAAAGAATTAATAATCGTTGTAAATTTTAAATAGATAACAATTCTAGTAAATCGTTCACAATAGACAACGAGCATAAAAAGAGAATAAAGAATCAATTAATACAATGTAAAATAATATTGGTTAAAGATAGGAATCGGAAAGAAGATGTCAAAAGTTTAAATTAATAAAAATGTTTTTCAAAATTATCTCCGTGAATGTGTTGAACATTGTTTTTAATTTTGGAAAAAAAGGGTTTAATGTTTAATATGAATTTGTTTGCAAAGAAATGGAAAAATATAGAAATTTATAATGTCTTTACATGTATAAAGTATACAATCGATTTTTGAAAATTAAAAGGAAACGAGGGTAAGAGATAACAATGTATGTATGTATTAGGTGTGCAACTAAGTTCTCGCTGTTTTTAAAGAGATGGCTCCAGTAGTAAGTACTGGTTGATTGTGACATAATCAAAACGCCATGAACCAAGCTTAGACAAATGATAAACAAACCGCTTTGACACATTACTGATTTTGTTTTTGCGTTATATACTTTTGGTTGTGTGAAAATGTCTGATTTTGTGCCAAATTATCGTAATTTGCGGGAAATGTTGCTTTTCTTCTTTCATTCGAAGAAAACGGCGGCTGAAGCGCATCGAGCACTCCAAAAAGTTTACGGAGATGCTGCTCTAAGCGAAGCAACATGCCGTGATTGGTTCCGTCGCTTCAAAAATGGTGATTTCGATGTTGACAACCGTTCTCGTGAAGGTAGACCAAAAGCCTTCGAAGACGCTGAATTGGGGGCATTGCTCGATGAAGATCTGTGCTAAACGCAAAAAGAGTTTGCTTCAGCATTAGGAGTTACCCGCCAAGCCATTTCCCAGGGATTGCATGCGTTGGGAATGATTCAAAAACAAGGACCTTGGGTTCCTTACGATTTGAAGCCAAGAGATGTTGAGCGCCGTTTTTTCGCTTGTGAATAACTGCTCCAGCGCCAAAAAAGGAAGGGTTTTCTTCATCGCATCGTTACGGGTGATGAAAAATGGATTCATTACAGCAACCTAAAGAGAACAAAATCATGGGGACTGCCCGGCCATGCTTCTACGTCGTCGGTTCGGCCGAATATTCACGCTGCGAAGGTTTTGCTGTATATTTGGTGGGACCAGGGCGGTGTTATTTATTATAAGCTATTGAAACCGAACGAAACCATCACTGGGGAACAGTATCGAACTCGCGATGCGATTGAGCCGAGCACTGCGAAAAGCGGCCACAATACGAGCAGAGGCACGAAAAAGTGATTCTACTCTATTCACGTTGCCAAACCCGTTAAAACCTACTTAAAAACACTCAAATGGGAGGTCCTACCCCACCCGCCATATTCCCCAGATATTGCGCCGTCCGATTATTACTGTTCCGTTCGATGGCACATGGTCTGTCTAATCAGCAGTTCCGCTCATATGAAGACATCTCAAAATGGCTTTATTCGTGGATAGCCTCAAAAGACGAACACTTCTACCGTGACGGTATTCGAGCTGTGCCAGGAAGATGGGAAAAAGTTGTCGCTAGCGATGGGCAATATTTTGAATGATTCATTTGTAAACATTTTGTCACAATAAAGTTGCATTTTCATCAAAAAAACAGCGAGTATTTAGTTGCGCACCTAATATATGAAGTGAATATTTAGCGAAATATAAGAAAAACGCTTAAAGAGATATTGTTATTATAGATTTTAAATAATAAATTCAATTCATGTGAAAAAATAAGGTTATGTTAATGTTTACATTTTAAAAAGCATATTAGATTCAAAGTTTAAATATTCTATACAAGTAATAGTAATAATGTATTAAAATATAAATATAATTTAAAAATTTGTAATTAAATTAATTTACTAATGATTTACAAGAATAAGTTTTTATTATGTTTTTGTGCTATATTCCTATTAGCTAATTCAAAAATCTTCTAAGACCTTATAAATAGGACACATTTAAAAAATAAAGGAGACAGTGTAATTAGTTGCCCAGTAAACATGTATTAATTTGTTAGAACACAAAACCAAAGAGGAGCGTTAAAAATAAATATTAAAATCATCAATACTTACAACGTTTGTTAACCTAATAATAAATTCAATATTATTTATTACAAGATAGTCATGGTAATGTATACAAAGGGTACTAGGAAAGTTTTGCAATATGACGTAACAATGAATTGTAGAAAGCTGCTTGTTGCTGTATGTTGAGACATGTTCATACGTGCATAGTAGCCGTCGCGCCATGTCGATGGACTCAGTTTTTCATTAGCAGTGAGAGTGTAAATTGCTTGCGATGACATCGTGGTCACGAAATGAGATAAGGGCAGTTTTGCGTTATAATTTCGCGCGTGGTTTAAACATAGACCAGTGCTTCGAAGAAATGACTCTTGCACTAGGTTATGTTTGCCCACGTCGTACAACGACATTCAGGTGGTATAGAGAATTTCAAAGGGGAAATTTATCTGTGGAGGATGCTGAGAGGCCGGGAAGGCCACGAACGTCAGTTACGGAGGAAAACGTTACTACTGTGAGAAAAATGCTTAGCGAGGACAGGCGAGTGATCTACCAACAAACAGAGGGTACTTCAAGTCTAAATGCACCAGCAATTCGTTCGATTCTGCATGATCATTTGAAACTTTGTTCTCTCTGGGTGCCGCATCGACTGACTGAAGAGCAGATGACACGACGTGTGACTTGGTGCCGGGAGATGCTAACAAAGTTTAATAAGGGACAATCTCGGTATGTGAACAACATCGTGACAGATGACGAGACTTGGCTGCGGCCAAAGTCAAGAATGGACACCTGGCGGTGATGAGGACCTTCTGCGGGCTTGGGACAACGAGTGTGCTTTACCCCCTAGTGAAAATTAGCAGAACTGGTTCAAAGATTGGTTTCGGAGAATGGAGAGGTGTAGAGAAAATTACTTTGAAAAAATTAAATAAACAAAGCTGTATTGCAAAACTTTCCTTGTACCCTTTGTAAGTGATGTTATTTTATTATTATTTAAAAATCATTACAAAACGGGCTTATTAAATACCATAGCGGGCAGTTATATTGATTTGTTATATGTTTACTTCTAACTATTCATCATCAGAGCGCTGTATGAATTTCCCCGAGACAAAAAGTAAATTAAATAAAGTTTTTAAATTTCTATAAAAAAATATATAGGATTACATAAGGCTAAAGTAGTAATTGATTTATTAAAGTTTATATTTTTCACTCTAAAATTATTTACAAAATAAAAATATATAATCATATCGTAAATACCATAAGTATTTATCATAACAATACATATCTATATATATACACATTTTATTTAATTTTCAAGTTACAAAAGTGTGAATTATTATTTGAACAATCAGCGACACCTTTTAGTAGAACTTATATGCCTTGAGATAATTTTAAAAAGTTTAAGTACTACCATACAATATTATTGTAAATATTTTTATTCGATACTGTTATGATATTATATATACATACATTAGGAACATAAGCTTATTAGTTGTAAGATTATATTGAAATCATTTATATTCTGCTCGGGCAATACTTAAGCTTTATTTACAGCATTTTAATTCTAAAGTGCGTTATGTAAAACCTAATTGAAGAATTCCAGAAAATTTTCTATTCAATAAGTTAAATTTACCTTTCGTAAGGAATTTTAATTTACTATTCATAAAGCATTTGGATTGCAATATTCAATTTAAAATCCGTATAATCTAGATTTAGTTTTATGATACTACTTTTGCTTCACATGCCGATCAGCGTACAGTGAGGTATTCGTTTGTATAAAAGGTAAATTGACTTAACATTAGCATTCTCTTCTCAATTCATTTCGACTCTACTCTCTGTTCTTTTTATTCATTACTAGTGCGTCTATCATACAGTTTAGCTATCATATAGATCAGTGCTATCGCAATTATTGGTTTTAAGTCAGTTCACTGTAACAGGTTCGAATAAATTAACTTTTATGATACTCCTTTTGCTTCACATGCCGATCAGCGTACAGTGAGGTATTCGTTTGTATAAAAGGTAAATTGACTTAACATTAGCATTCTCTTCTCAATTCATTTCGACTCTACTCTCTGTTCTTTTTATTCATTACTAGTGCGTCTATCATACAGTTTAGCTATCATATAGATCAGTGCTATCGCAATTATTGGTTTTAAGTCAGTTCACTGTAACAGGTACGAATAAATTAACTTGAGATAAAACCAAACGCGTTTACAAAAATATTACTTGGTTAGTTAGTATCGAAAAAAATCATCGCAAACTTCAATGTCAATTTGTAATTTTACTGGAATTGAAATATTAAACAAAATTATAACAAAATTCTGGGAAGTAGAAACCTTCAATCGAGATCGTGCATTGCCAATCGAAGAATAAAAATGAGAAGCATATATTATGCACAACATTCAGCGCAGTGATAATTGACGTTTCATCGTATCATTACTATTTAAAGACATTCAATTTTTCTTTAAGACACACGCGCTATCGTGTTCCTAAACGATTTATTCAAAAAAAGAAAATTAAATAAAAATTCCGAATTAAGGGCAAGCATTTATGAAAGAATAGTTATATTTAGAACATGTGAGTCTAGTTAACAATTCTTATTTAAGGGACATAGAAAACGAACATAAAGGACAATTGCATACGAATAATGTGTAATAGCATGAACTCAATCAAAATATAGACCGCTGTTAGCAAGGCGCACAATGAAAATGATGTTAAGTTAATGTGTTACATGTTCTAAGCAAATCTAAAACATACTATGTAAATGGAAATATTTTTAATAATCGCGTCATCCCAGATTCATGATGACAAACGTAGGGATAGATTTTGACTGTATATATACAAGAAGGTAGTCAACGTAAACCGCGATTAGAGAAGGCATACTGAGCAATATTTCTTTGTTTAGTTTTCAAAGTTTTGCATATAGAATTAGTCAGCGATTTGACCACAGAATCGTTTCTTGCTGCACTAAAAATATTTACTCCATGATGGGGCAAGCCGTCAAATATGTATTCAGATAACAGCACTCAATTTATAAGAGCGAATAAAGAGTTAATTAATTAATTACGGAAACATACACTTAAATAAATAGAAACAACATTTTACAATACGCAGCATCAGAAGGACTAACTTAGCACTTTATCCCAGCTAGAGCACCGCATTTCTGTAAATTGTATTAAGCCACGGTAAAAGCAACTAACATGCAGCTTACTACGAGTAATCGGTATAACGTCATTGAATTACGAGGAAATATGTACATAAATACAAATTGAATCCATAGTAAACTCTAGATCGTTACAACCTTTGCCAAACGACTCAAACTACTTATTCTTACTTACTCCCTTTCATTTTTTGACTGGAAGCTCTGCAGCCGCAATAGTGATATCACTTTGACCACTTGAAGCTAAACTCATTGTCATTGTAGCAATATATTCCGCATTTCGCGATCATTTTGGAAGAGATGAAGAAAGGAATATCGAATTACAACGAAAAAATAAATGTAGAAACAACAGCAAGAGTACCCTCATGATCCACACCTTAGTAATAATACAAGAAAACAACAGTCCCGTGGGTAACTGACCATTACAAAAAGAGTTGTTCAAGTGTCCTCCGGTAAAGGCGGAATCGTTCGTATTGCTAGTGTAGAAACCACGTGTGATGTGTTTCAAAGACCAATTATTAAATTGTGTATTTTACCAATTAGTAATTGGTATGTAAGTAGCTTTTTGATAATTCTAGACTTACATTCTAAGACGACCTGTCGTAAAGGTTTTAATGCTGTATACTTCTGAAAGGAATACATTTACTTTAATCCTTATTTTATTACTATATTCAATTTGAAATTCGCAGAAATTAGATTTATTTTTATGATTCTCCTTTTGCTTCACATGCCGATCAGCGTACAGTGTGGTATTCGTTTGTATAAAAGATAAATTGCCTTAACATAAACATTCTCTTCTCGACTCATTTCGACGCCACTCTCTGTTCTCTTTATTCATTACTAGTGCGTCTATCATGTAATTTAGCTATCATATAGATCAGTGCTATCAAAATTATTAGTATTAAAAGTTAAGTTCAGTGTAAAAGGTTCGATTAAAAAAATTCGTGACTAATTTAATTTTTTTTATACGATAACATAGTACACGGTCTTACACCCGTGTACAGTGGTGAAACAATACACGGCCAAGCTTTCTACAACTTGAAAATATACCGCAAATATTCCTTAAAAGGAAGGAAAGAGGAATCAACAGATACAATAAAGGAAAGTTTATATATTATTTAATAGTATTTCAAGTAAAGTTTTAATACATATTACTAGAAACAGTTTTACATACTAAAGTTCATTTTTTATTAACAAGTTGATTTATAATTAATTTAATCAAAATTTCTAACATATTGTAAAACTATATTCTTTTATTAATTTATATTTACTTTCAACAGTTATATATACGTATATATATATATATATATATATATATATATATTATATAGCATAGACCATCTAATTTGTTATAGAAATAAATTATAATATTATTTGACCAGATTATATAAAATTTAAAACATTTATTATTAACATTCAAATATGGACTAAATTAGGTAAAAATATTGTTAATGTAAATATCTAATAAAATAAATATCTATATTATCAGCAATAAGTAAATAGTTGAATTTGATGGAGCCTGTGGTTTATTGACTTGATCAATAAGGTTAATATATAACCCCTTTCCACAATTAACTATTTGTAAATTCTGTATACGTATTTCGACAACCAAGTTGTCATCATCAGCAGATAAAATCAAAGTGTCGCACCTGGTAAAACACGGCGAAAAAATTGTACGAAAAATATACTCCGTACGCGATCCGCATCGTTGAAAACCAAGATGTGCACTAATGTCAATAATAAATATAATTTAAGGTAGTCACACAATTTTCGCTGTTACTAAAATTTAATTTAAAATTGGCATATTTTAACAAAGAAATTACTAAAAATTTAATTAAAGTCATTGTTAACTCCCACAATAAGAAATTAAGACCATTCCTGTTACTAATTTTTCTTTAAAGGGTTATTAAACTTAATTCGTCGTTGAAATCTTTGTATAAAGAAATCTCTTCACGTACCTGGTCCTGATCCGGTAGGAATATCCAGAATTTCGTTGAGGAATACAGATATTAACCTCAAGAAAACGTTATTTTCGAATATACACTCAGGTACCTACGCAAATAAAAAATTAGAAAACGAAACAAGCTTAAAAGATAATTGATTAGAAAACCATTATTTTGATTAAATATTAAATGGCCTAAAATACTATAACATATTATTTATATTAATAATAAATATATTTATTATATAAAGTGAAACCCGTTTATTGGAAAGCCTCTTAATAGAATATATCGGTTAAAGGAATTAAAATCTCAAGCACAAAACCGTTTCCCTTTACGTATTAACAAAATTATTCGGTTATAAGAATATCTTTTAATAGAATATATTGGGTAAAGGAATGGCTTTTCTAATGGCTTTTCATAAAAGAATAAATTTCTCTACCTGCTTAACTAAAGGTGGATATAAACCAAAAGTTACTATGAATGTTTACTTTACTTTTAGAAAGTTATTATGTACATAATTACAGATGATCTTCGGATAATTACGTATTGCAATATAATTTTGTACCTAAGTGATTTTGAACAGTATTTAGATAATGGCTAGTTCTGTGCGAATTACATACATACAATAAAAATTTTTTCGGAGGCTTTAAAAGCAGGAAATTTCTATATTTCTGATCAGTTTGTTATTTGACATTGCAATCGAGAGTGAGTGAAAAATGGCTTCTTCGACAAACTTGAAAAGAAAAGACCTTGCTCTGAAGGAAAAAGTAAAATTGCTTGAGTTTTTAGGAGAAACAACTTGCAGTCAGTCGGACGTTGCCAAAAAATTTGGTGTGTCTCAAACACATATGAGTAAATTGTTAAAAAGAAAAGACAATATTTTAAGTGATTGGCGTGATAATTTTAAATCTACTCAAAAACGAAGACGCAATGGGAAGAATGCTGACGTAGAAAATGCTTTAAATCATTGGTTTGTGGAAAAAAGAGCCCGTAAAGTTCCACATAGCGGACCCATTTTGAAAGAAAAAGCCGAACAGATGCACAAAATCTGGGTAGTGTAAATTTTCAAGCAACAAATGGGTGGTTTACCAGATGGAAAAGTCGTTTCAAAGGATACTCAAAGGATACTCCATCAACCGCGCCATCATCTCAAGAAGCGAAATTAGCATGTGACAATATACATACGTCGTTTTTTAGAATCAAAAACTGATTGTAATTCCGCATATTTCTATGCATTAGATAACTAAATCACTGATATTTTGTGTAAAGAAAGAAAACAAAATAAAATCACAGATTATTTTGTTAAGGATGTGTAGAGTTTGAAACAAAAAAATAGTGTCAATTAAAAAATATGTATTACACCGAAATATGTTTTATTTCTTTTGTATGTATTCTTAAATACATTTTATGAAAATCGCAACATAAATTTAGAGTATCATACTGAAGTCAATTTTATAGTTATAAAATCGCAGATATAAAGAATACAAAGTATGTATGTATATACATACTTAACTTACTAGTAATAAGAAAAATAAGTTAAAAACGGATAATGGAATAATTTTGGCGGACAATATGAGTATTCCAATAAGCGGGTTTCACTGTATTACATTTTGAAGTCATATTAAAGATATTATTTAATCTTAATCTATAATTTATGGTAATAAATTGATTAGGGTATTACCAATGTGAAACATTCATTTATATACTTAACTAAAATTGAACACTTGAAACGTTAACGAACTTAAAAGAAAGAATTACGCATCAATTAATCTATAGATAAAGTAATTTATGTAAGGCAATTATCAAACTGTTACCGTAAATTTAGAATTTATAAACACCCAACAAAGAGAAAGAAGCAACTCTTTAACTGACTTACCACTACATATTATTTTTAGTTTGTCAAACATGATACTAATATATTTCTGTATACACCTACCACATTGTTATATTTTGACGCCCAGAACGTGGGGCTAGACAATACTCAGTCTTCATTATTAAAATGTGTATGTATTTCTTATCTACTGACAAAGGAAATGATCTTTTAAAAAGTGCTTTATTATAATTACTGATATAATAGACTTCCTTTATTTTCTGTATTAGTATTTTTTTACTTTACTAGAAAATTTCATGAATTAAAACTAATATATTTCGATAGTTATAAATCACGTTGTACATACAAAATTTCCGAGAATGCTTGATGAAACACATTGTTGATAGTAATATAGGCTGTGACTTGCAAGACGATCATTTGCTGCCATTAATATGCCAAATAAGAGAAGCATCTTAAGCTATATCGCAATTCTTTAACGTTTTTGAAATAGATATCGAAAGTGTTTCTATCCTTTTTCAATATTTAAAAATATCTGAAGCTTAACCTCGCTAGATTCCACATTTGATAACACCAATTCAAATTCCGGATAGAGTAGCAATTTGCGAGTGCGAGAAACAATGTAAATTTTAATAACGACTGCGATTGATTAAATTAATCAATTAAGGTTAATATAACCCCTTTCCATAATAATTTTCGTATTGTGACAACTAATTTGTTCGGACTTTGTCTGTGTACAGATAGTGTCATGGTTCCAAGTGCGACACTGTGATTAATTATTTGCTGGTGATAACAACTTAATTGTCGAAGTATGTATAGTGATTAAGAGAAACAAGGTGTTTAAAAAGAATATAAAGAATTGTGGAAGACAATTACTACTATGAACCAAACGGGTTGTTTCTTAATCCGTTCTATACTATTTATTCAACGAAATACAAAGAGAATAACTTTTTAACAAATGTATCACTTTAGTCAAACATTCAGGAAAATTCCATAATGCCATCTCTCTGAAAGGTTTCGTCTTTACTCTTTAAAAAATCTGTCAAGATAAATTTTAATATTTTCCAATGATTGAAAGATTTTCTCGCTAAGAAAATTTTGTAGAAAGCGAAGCAAATGATAATTGGGCGAGGCAATATCTGGACTATATGTAGGATTAGGCACAATATCCTATGACAACACTACCAACTTCTGTACAGTGGTCGCAGATGTGTGGGGTCTTGCGTTGTCGTAATGAAAAAATATTCGTCGTCTGTTAACTAATGCAATTCGTTTTTAGCGAGAACTTGCTTCAAATTGTCAAGTTGTTCACAGTACCTAACCAAACTGATCGTGAGATTATTCGATAGCAGCTAATAGTAGACTTTGCCCTTGAAAACCCACCAAATGCAAGACATTAATTTCTGTGGAGGCTAATCTTTGACAATGTATCTGGAGCGCTGTCTTTTTTAGACCAAGACCTGCGGCTCAAAACGTTGTTATAGAGAATCCATTTTTCATCTCCAGTAATCATATTTTTAGTAAAAGGTTGTTACTTGTTTTTTTTAATGAGCTGCTCACCAGTGAGTATTAGTTGCATCAGCCGGCATTCATTAATATTATGTGGAAAACACACATTGCACGATTGACGTACTATTACATGCGACGACGTCCACAATCTCGCGCAGCGTAAAATGTTGATGTTCATCCACTACAGTCGTTACTGTGTCTGTGTTAGTTGTTCGAAGCGCTCCTGGTCTTTAAATTCAAACTCGCCGTTTCTAAACCGAGCATACCAGTTTTGTACAACACGATCGATATCTGCAGATTCCCCGTAGACATCGTGTATCTTTATGGCTACTTCGGTCGTGTTTCTTCCTTACTGAAAATAGTACAACATGATACGCGGAAAATGCATTTCCTTTCTCTATTTCCACTTTGCACACAAACTGGATTCCCTAAATTAAAGAGGATGCACTAAAATGTAGCCACAACTGTATGCTACAACTAGGCTAACAGAATATTCTACTCACCCAACTATTCCCCTCCTACTATGCGTCAATGTGAGCACGTCCAAATACAAATGGACTTATGTGACGCCCCAACATTGTTGTGATTCGAAGATGATGCTGCTGAGCACGCAATGAGTAGAAACTAACGGTAACCACAAAAAAATGCAGGCAAACAATATTCTGTCTGCTAAGCTATGATCATAACATTTTCTTAATTATAATTGTAGAATACTACATTGTGCTACAATAACCACCTATAATTATAAAAAAAAACTCTTGCCAATTAATGACAATTACATTTACAGAAAACAACCCAAGGGAATGAAAATTGAAAGCTTCAGGCCAATAAAGATTGTTCACACGTACGAAATTTTCAATAATAAAAATTAAATCTGTTCTGTGCTAACTATATACATATACCTGATATAACCCGATGAACCTTTTATGTATACTAGTAGTAAAAATGAATCTTAAAACGGGTTTCAAACAGAATTGAAGACATTAAGGCTTAAGAGACCATTTTAACGAAGCTCTCAAAGAACAGCTTTCGAAACGTCTGTACAATGACAGGGGATAAGATTATTCCATTACGAGCGGACTATACGAGGGTAGTTTGACAAGTAGTGAGAATGGTAAAGAAAAACGAATTTTTTAAATACGAAATAATTTTTATTTTTCAATATATTCTCCTAAAAGAGTAATACATTTATTCCAACGGTACTCCAATGCCATTATGCCATCTCTAAAATGCGATTCCGGAAGGCTTGCAAAATACTTATTTACGAAGATGATCAGCTCGTCGTTAGACGAAAATTTCTTTCCACCTAGTGCCGTTTTCAATTTTGGAAAAAGGTGGAAGTCCGAATAGGCTAGATACGGCGAATAAGGCGCATGCGGTACTAATTGGAACTGCATCTCGTGGATTTTGGACATCGCAACTGTGCTGGTATGCGAGAGAGCGTTATCTTGGTGAAACAGAATCTTTTTCTTTGCCATTCCTGGCCGTTTATCACGAATCTCAACATTTAATTTTTGTAGAAGTTCTGTATAATATTGTCCGTTTATTGTGGCACCTTTCTGAAGGTAATCAATGAGCAAAATGCCCTTTGAATCCCAAAAAATTGATGCCATCACCTTGTTTGCCGATAAAGTGGTTTTCGCTTTCCTTGGAGGTATAGAACCATGTTCTAACCATTATTTCCACTGTTATTTAGTTTCGGGTGTACTGTAGTGTATCCAAGTTTCATCGCAAGTAACAAATCGCCTACAAAAATCAACCGGATTCCGCTTATAAAGGTCCAAACACTCATTGGAAATGCGCAAACGAGTGAACTTTTGATCAGTCGTAGGCAATCACGGCACCCATGTTGCCGAAAGCTTGGAAAGGTCAAATTCGCGTACGCGTTCTGTTGAAATGTTTACCATGTAGCGGATGATGGAGCAGATTCACCTAATGTTTCCCGTAACTCATCTTTTATTTCGGTAGCTTTCATACCCTTAATTACGAAGTATTTAATCACCGCACGATACTCTGCTTTTTTCATTTTAATAACCGATAATCAACCGATTTATCTAAATATCGGAATGTAAACATATAAATAGGCAACCTAAATTACAGTGCATTCGTTTTATCAATTTGAGCGCTACCTATGTGTCATTCTCACTACTTGTCAAACTATCCTCTCCTCGTATAATACATAAAAGTATCATTATTTTTCATTTCATTTTTGATTTCATCATTAAAATTAATAAATAATGTTTTGAAATACTAGTCACAATTTTATTGAAAAACCCTTGTATATGCACTTATACTATATACTTATACTCTAGTTATATTCTAAGATATAGAATGCCGCAAAAACAAATATTTTCCACAGGTAAAACCCCTCCGTTTAGTCGAGAGAATAATAGAATTACAAGGATCATATTATGTAAGAGCGTTATTACATAATTTCCAAATAATTAAATTCATATTCTTTAAAAATACGTAGTTAGATCCTCTTAAAGCAGTGCATTTTCAGCGAGATTTTCGATAGATTTATGTAGGTCAAACGGACCCGTATGCTCGTCTACTAAAAGAGGAAATATAAATCAGCAATAAATAAAATATTTAGCGGAAAGGGAATTTCAAAAAGCGTAAGGAACTGAAACGCCTTGAGCAAATAAGTAGATTGAGTGAAAATCTTCAAAAGGCTGTCTTGCATTAATAAAAATATGTTCTACTCCCTAGAATATAGAAGAAACGTAGGCGTAATTTGATGTGTCTGAGGACCTCTTTTATTATTATAAGTAGACACATATACTTGTACGGTTGTACAGTTGTACGTCTTTGAAAAATGTATGGTAGAGTAGACGTTTGTACTTAAAACTGTAAATAAATAACGAACACGCACCATTTATTCTCAAAGGTCATATACATATGTATGTACGACAAAGAACTGAATTAATATGAAATCGAAAGTAGATATTTAAAATCTAGGAAATAGTCTGAAAAATATTTAAAATTTTTTAATTTAGTACATTTGTACAATATTACAATAATGAAAAATATTTTACCTGGTTAAGGATTTGCCACAGCGAATTGAGCATTCTTTACATTTTGTAAGATTTTATGGTATTTGAAAATATCTATAAATTCACCGTCGATCTCATTAGTCTACCCTAATAAATATATGTATATCATAGAGACAGATCAGTCAATCATCATACGTCAAAATTTTATTATGTATAGTCAACAGAAAATTCCTTCCCAAAAGTCGGTTATACTGTTTATACTCCAAGCCAAGTTCTAGTCCTTTCTTTTTAATATACTTATTAACTTTTTAAGGTACTATAATATTACTGGAATTAAGCGCTCATTGGTCAATCTTCTCTTATTGGTGAAATTTACGCGAACGGTTTTTAACTTTTCAAGTCACTTTTGTAGCTTATTGGAAATATCGATGCTCTGTGCAATTATAGAACTATAGAGAACTGTATTATCCTTGAAGATTGCGCATTATACATTTTTGGTAAGTGATTTAGCAGGAAGCAAGACTCGACTATTAGAACCATCTTTCGGAAGCCTTAGTTTTATACTATTATATAATATAATATCTTATAATATTCAAGTTCCGTAATCTTATTATAGCTAGTTAATTTCTTTTTTATTTGATAGTTACTGCAAAGTGAATAAACTCTCTAAATGGAAAACCATAAAATACATGAACTCCCAATTCATATTACAATATATGTTTTAAAGGTCTAAACACATCTAAAATTTTGCCTGATATGAAATAACTTTCAATCATAATTTGAAAACAGAAAACTACAATTTGTTACTGGATTAAACAATTTAAACATGCGATGTGAACATTGGACTGTCAATTATTGTGAACGATCGGAGAATTGACATCGTGGATTTATCAACACATTTAACGCGTATAAAGTGGATATGTCTAAGCTGCCAACAAAAAGATTACTGTAAATCTTTAATCGTCATAAAAACACCTGAGAGTGCAAACGCAAAGCAATAATTTGAAACAGTTTAACAAGAACTAAATTGATTTTTTGCGAAAATTTGTTACCACTATTATCGCGGCACTATCCGTCACAAACAACATTTGACTTGTTGAAATTTTTTTAACGCCTCCAGCACCATCTGCGTAATTGTATTGTCAGTACAATCTGTAAGTCTTCTGCTAACTAGTAGCAATGGAAATGTCGATTGCAGACGATCTAGGACACGTACTATATTACTGAACACTATATCTGAGGTTTCGTCATTACATAACACAGTTGTCTATTTTGTAATGTAGATGTAATCTTTCGTATAATGTCGTCGCGTACATTTGGTATATACACAATATGGCGCAACTTGATCACTGAAACAGCGGATTGTATTTGTAGCAAAACTTTCTAAATGGTTCTTTATCTAGTATGTGAAGCGGAACACTACGGGCTATCAACATTAATAATAAATCAATCCCAAATTTAGTTCGCAAGGGCACGCCCTGTTTTCTATGTTGATGTTGCATAGAATTCACGTGACGGTGACGTGTACAGTTGGACTTACTCCAGCACATTAACGGTTTATTTACACATTACTTTCATTCCATCGTAGAAAAAATCACCAAATTAAATTTAAAACGTGTCAACTAACACAGCAGAGAATGTAACAAACGTATAGCTCAATAAACCGATACGAACTACGGTCTCTCCACTACAGTTCCTCGACCATCCACTGACCTTATTTCAGTATTATCGCACCGTTATGTGAAAACTATTCAGACATTAAAGATGAGTTACCCCGCTCATGGCATGCAGCGCTCATTGGACAGCTTTACTTATCACTTAAAGACAAATTCTCGTGCATTGATAATATCTTACGCGTTTACTGTTATGTTTATGATTTGATAGTATGAATTTTATCGGCGATAAGCAACTTGTGCATTTGTATATTGTTTATGTACATAATTTAAGAAGCAGTTGCAATGAAGATAGTATATGAAACATTAACTTTTTATACATTTCAGTAACTGAATTAAATTCAGTTGTTTCATTTTACTCTTGTGACAAACAGATGGCAAACAAAAGTAACAAATATGAATGGAATAGCTAATTGACAAAAAAATGACCCCTCCTATGGATTATTATACATAAATTATATATTCGTTTGAATTGTTTGGAGGTTTTAATTTCGTATAGAATGTTTTAGCGGAAATAGAAAAATGAAAACGCTACCGAAAAAATCTGTCTCCTATGCAAATATATGTCTCGTAAATCTAACAATGAACACTATATTTAAATTTGGGAACATTTGCATGTGCGTTTATGGAAGATCTACTATTAAAATAGATTTGCTTTAGTATGCATTATACGATGTTTATGGCGATATTTTGTCTTTCACTTGATTTAATATGGATAGGGAAAATTGCATTTCTGAAATATATTTTGACTTATTTAAATTTTTTGCGGTTATTAGTCACAGAAACAACTTTTATTAAAACTTAACACACACACACACAGAGAGAGAGAGAGAGATGAATATGTGTATAACTGCGTATGCATTAAAACAAAACCACAGGAGGTATATAATAATGATATGATATATCTTTTTTGAACAGGGAAGAAAACAATTACAGAAAATAAAACTAATATTTGCATAAATTTCGAGAGAAAAATAAAATCTATTGTATACATAGCCTTACAACAAATATAATAATTTATAAATTTCACTTAATTAAACAAATCAGCAATTATTTTTTCAAAATACTAAAATTTAAATATAATCTAATTAAATAATATAATGAGTACATTGGGTTGCATAGCCTCCTTAAGTAATCCATATTTTATCTCTTTTATTAATACTTTTTCTTGGTAAACGTGAATGTTGTGTGATTTAAATATTTAATAATAATTAATACAAATTCAGTGATATAGTGAAAAATGATTAGTTAAAGTTATTTTATGTTTAAACGTACTTCTTTTCATGAATCAAAAGTAATTAAATTTATTTTCTCAGTATCTTTAAAAATAAGGGTTATGTGTTTGTATATGTAGTTAGATTTTAACATTAATTGATTCAAGTCTTTCTTTTTTATCTCAGGTATCTTTAAAAAAATCTGTGCTCGATCTTTTCATAGATTCCTATTGTATATCTAGGAATTCCTAATCAATTATCTGCTTATATAATTTATTCCTTCTTACAACCTGGATATTTTTTTGGAACAAAGTATACAAATACAGGATCGGCAATTTGTAACAAAATCCAGGATACGAATGGCTTCAGCCCAACAGCTCACAATAAATATATATATATATATATATATATATATATATATATATATATATATATATATTTAAATACTATATATATATATATATATATATATTTATTAGCATTTATGTTATGGCTAAAATTAATATTATTTAAATTCAACATATATTTAACCTACGATAAAAAAAATATTTATTGTGAGCTGTTGGGCTGAAGCCATTCGTATCCTGGATTTTGTTACAAATTGCCGATCCTGTATTTGTATACTTTGTTCCAAAAAAATATCCAAACCTATATAACTGAATTATAAAAGTATTTAAATTATATATATATATATATATATATATATATATATATATATATATATAATTAAATACTTTTATAATTCAGTTATATAGGTTTACTACATCTTTCTTAACTTTTATATCAGAATAATTATTATGTCAACTCTCATAAAAACATACCTATTTTTTAGAAACCTTTTCGCTTATTTATATTGTTATTATTTTAACCTCATTTCCCTTAAATTTAGTTTAAAAATGATACTATATACCTTTTTATAAATACTTTAGATATTGTGAGTTTTTACTTTTAAATTTTACAATTTACAATATTATCCAAAATTTCATAAAACTTTAAATGTTCTAATATAAAATAATGGCATTCACTAAATTATGTGCTTGACATGTGGTAGTTGGAATAGACAGTATAATAAATCTGAACAATTACTGACATTTTTATAAATCAATTATAGACTAGCATTAACTTCATAACAAATCATAATGCTAAGATCGCAAAGATGCATAAATTGGCTTCAATAGTTGCGGACCCTAGAAAGAGGTTACCCTTACTTCAGAATCTGGGAGGGGAGAGACATTTTTAATGAGATAAGACATAGAAGAGCAACAAGTAAAGCGAGGAGGTCACACGCTTGCTGTCGCACCCACGTTAGATATAAAAGTGATCCGGAAGTAATTCTTCGAAGTGTTTAGTGATGGAATAGTTATCCTACAACCACAGATTGGATACGATTCAAAGATTACCGAATATTGTAGACAAGATTTTGGGGAATTGGCCCTACGTGTTACGTATCTGTCTCTGTACATCTTTTGGGTGGATTTATCCGGATGAACATCGGCGTGGGGAGTCTGCAGAATTTCCATAAGCGAACCTAAAGGCGGCCCTTATTTTAGTAATCATCTTAATAAAGTAGACACCTTTTGTAATTGTCTCATCGCCATTCTCGAGAAAACTTCGTCGATCACAACGAAAGAATTTCACCGGACCTGTGGACACTCAGCCGTCCCTGAATTCTTCAAACTTTAATTGCAAATTTTAATGATGTACGAATAATGTAACCTTTCTTTTTGTTTTAAGCCAACCGAAAAGTTAGAGTCAGTTGCTTCCTGTTGTTAAATTAGATATAATGAAATTTGGTTACCGCTTTACGGTCTGGTGAAAATATTAGAATCATTTTCCTTACTTTTTTCTCTTATTAAATTTCATATAATAAATCTTGTTAAATAAATTATAAAGTTCACGAGCGGCACGTTCTATATGTACTTTTTCCTTGTTTTCTTTGGTTCATATGTGAGAAACAGTCACCTTGTGCACATCTGTTAAATGTTTTATATTTAAACATCTGATAAAAATTACCTGTACCGTTGAACAGATGGGTATTTGAAAACTTAATGTAATTTTTTTTGTAAATTTTGTTCGTTTAAAATTTAATTAATCACAGTCATCAATTTCGAGGTTGCAGGAACGGTTAGTTTAATATTCTTATAAACAAGAAAAAAATTCTTGTAATTACCGTTGCTATAGTTCTTCACTCACAACCAATTCGAAATTGAGGACTCGGCTAGTTTTATTTAGTTGATAGAATTTTCGTTTTCGAGTAAATTCAATGCATTGATTTTCTCTCTTCTCTTTTTTTTGTAACTTGAGACCGATGTTTGTGAAGTTATCTTTAATTTGTAATATACACCGTTGATCAAAATTTTGTTACAACACATTAATAAGTTGATTTAGCTTTATTGGACTGTTTATTTTTAATTTGCAATATACTCCGTTGGCCAAAATATTGTTACAACACATTAATAAGTTGATTTAGCTATATTGGATAGTTCCGTTTTAGTTTGTAATATACACCGTTGGCCCAAATGTTTGGTACCAACGCAGATAGTAAGGTGATTTAAATTTTGCTACGTTCTTAGATTGCACACGAGCAAATTGTTGCGGGTCGCGAACGACCGCTCGGAGGAGCTTGGGTAAGTCTGGGCAACAAACAGAAAATGCCGGCTACTGTTGCGGAGATCGGAGTTCGCAAGCTCAGGATTGAGCTAAGGTGTCAAAAAAAGAAAGGGCGCCAAGAGCAAAATTGTGGCTTCTGTTATTTCCGTTTTTCTCAAGGCCGTAGCTCTATTGACCTTGAGCTGCCCTGTTTTCAAAATGTGGTGTCGGATACGTTGATTCAAAACCCAGTATATGTGTAATTATTATATACAAATTTATTAAATATTCGAATACATGGTAAAGAAAATTTTATACATTAAATAGATTAAACTGCAGCTTAAAAGGCTGAAATTATTGTTCGTTTTTTTTCAAAATGTTAATTTAATCTGTCACAATTAATAAGCATATCTTTTACACATCAACTATTTGAGCCTCCCCGATATATGTGTAGAGGTTACAGACGGCGCTGTAATGGTATACACAAAAAAAACAAGTTGACTTATTCTACATAAATTCACTTAAACTTAATAATCAAATTAACCTATCCTACTGAAGTCAAATACCCTTAATAAAACAGAACATAAAAACATCACATTACACTTAGAGTGTTAATCAACATATTTCCACGGAAAATATTTAATTCTCTCAAATTTTAATTAAAATGTGGTAAAACCCAAAAAAAATATCTAAGGGCTACTTATCGCTCCCAGAAGCTGGAGTACAATTCGGGATCCGCTACCGAAATCCGGATTTCCAAATTCGTAGGGGATTGATGTCCAATCGCCGGTGCTTTATGAGTAATACGTCTCTAGAGAACACGGCATAAAAGAAGCCCTAAAACAACAATTACGAATAAGGGTCTGTACATATAGGTTTAATTAATTGGCTGACACATACCTGTTGATGGTAAACGGGCTCTTAAGATGATTTACACGGTAATGGTGACTTGGCTCACGAATGAAATTCTCATTTGATCAAAAAGAACGAAGTCGAATTTCGACGTCTACCCTTCTACGAAGTTAATTATCAAATGCTATCGTTATAGATATGTTTGCATTTGCCATATGAACACCTGCTCACTACAAAAAGCGTTCATAGATATCAACAAAATCAAGGTCGATGCAAACGTACGCCGAAATATATTTATTTAAATATATTTTTAAAACTTTAAAACGAATATGATATCCTAAATATGTGTTTCCACATAACCTTCATCAATGACCATAGACGTCCCTTCTATCAAATACGGCAAGGTTATTTTAACAAATAAATAAATATACAAGACGCCGAAATTGTTCTAAATGAAAAATAAACCGTAACAATCCCATCCCAACTTACCTAAGGAAATTTTTCCTCGAAACAAATCCACAATAATAATATTAATATTGCTGCCCAGAAGCGACCAAACAACACAAAAGCATCCACAATAATAATGTTGCTGCCCCAGGAGTGACCAAACAACACAATAATAATATTGCTGCCCCAGGAGTGACCAAACAACACAAATAATAATATTGCTGCCCCAGGAGTGACCAAACAACACAAATAATAATATTGCTGCCCCAGGAGTGACCAAACAACACAAACAGCACCCAGACACATTCCTCATTCAACACTGGAATCAGCTCGATCCCAAAACTACCACTGGGCCCTTCGACATTCGGTCGGTACTCAGGATCGTAACTAAAAATAAAATTAAAACTGCTCGTGAACAAATCCCCGGAGCGCAACATGTGCCACAGAGAGGGATTTGACAATACATCAACGCCACAAGGTCCCTAGAGTAGGGGGAAGGAAAAGCTGCATATAACACAGAAAAAAAGCTCAGACCGTACGGGGATCATTACGTACGGCGGCGAAAGAAGAAAGAAAGCTGCGCTGAAGCACAGGCAACGCCCACCAGCAACACACGCGATGCCCCAGCAAAATGGACACGTCATAGTAACAGAGATGCTCATCGTGAGGCGATGATGCACTCAGCAAAAGTAAAGAAAAATAAAAGGACAAAAAAAATGGGTTTATTACTAACGTTATTAGGATTCAAAAGGGGTTACAGGATGAGGAAGTAAAGGATAGGAAATTGAGCTGTTCCACATTCATCCACAATCACCCAATCACGCGGTACTGCCGTCTTGTCCCATCACGCCCGATAACACCAGGAATACAACAAAAAGCATTCCTAAACAGAATAAACAATGGCTAAACAAAAATATTTGAAAATTCGATACAACAGATTTAAA
The DNA here is from genome assembly GCA_031893035.1 of Dermolepida albohirtum. Lineage (NCBI taxonomy): Eukaryota > Metazoa > Arthropoda > Insecta > Coleoptera > Scarabaeidae > Dermolepida > Dermolepida albohirtum. The sequence goes on along the minus strand of JAVIWB010001162.1, from coordinate 74,189 downwards.
GTGCAAGCAGCCTACTTACACTGACACAACTGAGGGTTGACAACAAAATTTCACGACGATTCAATTCTCAAAGTCATATCCTGAACAAAAAAAACCGCGATACAAATACGGGAATGGCAGGATTCCGATCCGTTGGAGGTTCACACGGTCCGCTAACGACTTTTATTGATAGCACATACCACCTCCCAAATCAAAAGTCAAAATCGGTAAACGAAACGATATTAATCGAACTCAAAAGTCAAAATCGGTAAGCGAAACGTTAAATTCAAGATCAGAAGTCATAATCGGTAAACAAAACGATAGAATCGAAACTAAAATTTATTCGATAAATCCATAACGATATGTCTTAATTTAAATCGTAATCGATACTGTATAAATCCGACATAGTCGAGAGTCAACACAAAACTCATAACAAGTATCTCAAACGCTAACGAGAGTCAAAATTAGTAGGCCAAAAAAAAAACCAAACTACAAAAGTAACGTCACAATCGGTAAATTGAGTTTAATCTATAAATCGACTGAAATTGATTGGCTACAGAATGATCGAAAACCACCAAAACAATAACAATCTACGATGTTAAAAGATAGATACAGATTCTTTTTAGTCGCCTCTTACGACACGAGGATAAATCGACTGGAAATTCTAACGCCTTACCAGCAAGGCAAAACTCACTATCCCAAACAATAATCAAGATTACTTCCAAAATCGGAATTTACAAAAGTGTAACGAAATGATGGTAAACGATAGAACAATTACTCAAGTTCTCTAATACAAAGCGATACAAAATATATTATTATTGCAAGGCAGGTCAAAAACAGGTATTCTAAATAATATTGAACATAACGTTCCTAAATTTCATCACAATGCTATTTAACCTGTTTAGCACTGCAGTCACAACAAGTAAGAGAGCGATTAGAGGACTTTTACCTCGCGGGCATTAACCGATGGAGTTATTCGTAAGCCACGTCCGTAGGCTTTAAGTCCTTCACATTCCAAGAACCTGGCAGAATCTTTCCCTCATTGTCCTTAAGTGTATAAGTCGTTGGCGATATCTTCCGATGTATAAGATAAGGCCCTAAATATTTGTCAGCTAGCTTGGCGGTATAATACTTGGAAGCATCCGAAAGAACGTAATTCTTACGCCACACAACTTGATTTGGATAAAGCGATACGGGACGATGGCGTAAATCATACCTTGTCTTAGATTTTTCATAAGCCCTTTGTAACCGAGCCTGAACATCCTTATACAGTTTACGAAAACAAGATTTTCTATCTAAAATTTCTCTATTCGGTATTTCGTTCTCCTTCTCGGGTGATGCCCTATGTTCGGAACCAAGCAATAACATTTCCCTACCAAAGTTGATATAATAAGGACTAAATCCGGTGGTTTCGTGTCTTGCTGATCTTAACGCACAAGCCACCTTAGGGAGATATATATCCCATTCACGATGATTATCTGATACGAAGGCGGTGAGCATCGTCTTAATGACTCGATTTACACGTTCGGTGGGATTGGCTTGGGCATGATAATAGGCGGTATAGGAAGGCTTGACCTGATAAGTCGATAACAACTGAAGATATTGTTTCGATCTAAACTGTACTCCATTATCTGAAATAATTTTCTTAGGAACGCCAAAGACTAGTAGGACATCCTCGAGATGTTCAACAATTCTATTAGCATTAGCTTTCTTCAAGGGACAACACAAGGTAAACTTACTGAAAAGATCTACGATAACGAGAATATAACTATTACCTTTCTTTGATCTCGGCAGAGGTCCAATCAAATCAATGCTAATAACTTCCCATGGTTTCGTAATATGAGAGTGTCCACCCATTTCTCCAGCCGTCGCTTTCTGTTCCGGTTTAGTTCGTACACACGTCTGGCATTTTCGTATATAGGCGGCAACGTCATACTTCATCTTAGGCCAATAGTACTTAGTTGCGAGTCGATTAAAGGTTTTGAAGACTCCTAAATGTCCGCCAGTTGGAGCATTGTGATTTTCGTGCAGAAGTTTCGCACGTCTGTCTCTTGGCACTACGATCTTCCAATTGTCAACCTTCTTATACATCACATTGTTCTGAAGTCTAAAACTCGGATATTTCATTGGATATTCCTTTATTGAATGAAGAAGCCTGCAATACCAACGATCATTAGTGGGCATTTCAGTAGAAATGCTTTCTACAACTGGAACTGATCTCGACAAAGCATCAGGCACTTGATGTTCTTTGCCTTTACGATGTATTATTTCAAAGTCGTACTGCTGAAGGCGTACGCTCCAACGTGCAAGTCTGCCAGATGAATTTTGCAATTTACTTAGCGACAACAACGAGTAATGATCCGTTATTACTTTAAAATGACTTCCTTCGATATAAGGCCTCAATTTCTCTATAGACCATAACACAGCCAGACATTCCTTTTCGGTAGTGGAGAATTTACGTTCTTGCCTAGTTAAGGATCGACTAAGATAGGCGACCACTTTCTCGCCATCATCGAATGTTTGAGTCAAGGTGGCACTAATGCCATAATCCGAAGCATCACACTGTACAGTAGAGGGTTTTTCGAAGTCAGGACATGCAAGAATGGGTGCAGAAACCAAACAATCCTTCAGCTTTTGAAAAGCTTCCTCAAAAGCTTCATCCCATACAAACTTAGCGTGCTTTCGCAATAACTTAGTCAAAGGCGAAATAATAATACTAAAGCGTTCAACATGCCTTCGATACCAACTCGTAATCCCAATGAATCCACGCACACCGGCAACATTTTTAGGCCTCTCATAAGATAAAATTGCACGTATCTTGTCCGGGTCAACGTGAAGTCCACAACGATTAACTACAAACCCCAAGTATTTTAACTCAGGTCTACAAAACTGACATTTCCCGGTACTCAATTTGAGTCCTGCATCACTAAGCCTCCTAAAAACTTCAGCTAAAATTTCGATATGCTTCTCGAACGTCTGAGTTATAACAATGATGTCATCCAAATAAACAAATACGAAAGGGTCAAGATCTGCACCTATAATTCTGTCAATAAAACGCTGGAAGACATTAGGAGCGTTACACAAGCCAAAGGGAAGTCGGTTGAATTCGTATAATCCTCGATTAGGTACTGTGAAAGCGGTATACTGTTTAGAATTTTCGGACATAGGAACTTGCCAATAAGCTGCTTTAATATCCAGTGAGGTAAGATAACGTGCGTTTCTGAGTTTGTCCAAGGTATTAGAAACGTAAGGCAAAGGATAAGCGTCTTTAACTGTTACTTGATTAAGTTTCCTATAATCCACACAAAAATCTATACGACCCATCCCTTTTAGAAACTAACAAAATTGGAGAAGACCAAGGACTAGTAGACTTTCGAACAACTCCCAACTCGAGCATTTCGTCAAGTTCTTTATTAACAATTTTCTGCATTGCTGGCGATATTGGATAATATCTTTGTTTAATTGGTGATCCCGTAACTCTAATCTCATGTTCGACGAGAGAAGTACAACCCAATTCTCCTGGTTTACATGCCGGAAAAGAAGTTTTAATAAGATTGCTCAAACAAGCATGTTGTTCGGGAGTCAAATCGCTAGTAAGATGTTCAACAGTTGCGATGGAAGGTTCGCTAGCGAAAGTCCATTCACCACGCCTCAAATCGGGAACAATCCCATGAATTCGCCAAAAATCAGCGCCCAAGATAAGCGTTTGCGTAACGGAAGGAACTAACAAAATTTCAATAACCTTAACTTGATCGCGCAACCTGACTGGTGCTGAAATAATACCTATAACGTCACATCTATTCCCATTAGCAATGGTACAAGTGGAAATCATTTTCCTAACCGAAAGTCCTAAATGCTGAAGTAATTCACAACCAGATTTCCCTGCAATCGTCTTAGAAGCCCCAGAATCCAACAAACCAAGTATGGGTTTTCCCAATATCGATACTTGAAGAAAAGGTCTCTCGTCATTTTGCTCATGCGATAATATATGATTCAACAAAGTTGTTTGTCGAGAGTGGACCGGTTTTTTGACGAAATTGCGACACACTAGACGGTCTCCTAATGCGTCTGACGATAGTTTCCCTGGCAACGCGAACAAGTTACAACAGTTACATTTGCCTTACCACAGCGATAACAGTGTTTCCTTTTGGGTTGACGACACTGTGCAGAAAGATGACCAGGTCGAACACAATTCCAACATTCTCGAGGTTTTGTATGTGTGGGTTCGACACTAACGGTGGCCAAGTCAGAAGTTACTTGAACATAAGCCAAATCGGGTTCAAGGGACTTACTCTTAGTAGGTGGGGGAGCAAACGATTGTACAGCTAAACGTCGTGCCTCTAATTTCCTGCATACCTTCAACAATTCAGACACGAAATTTATTTCTACTAGGTCTAATTGAGATTGATAGAAAGGAAGAATATTTCTCATCAAAATCTGAAGTTGAGTTGATTCGGGTATTTTTATAGCAAAACGCGAGAACAAAGTTGACATAACAGACAAGTAAATTCCCATAGACTCATGTTGTCCTTGAGTTCTCCGCTTAACTTCCTCTAACAATTTCTCATCATAATCGAAAGGCCATAATTCTTCACGCAATCCCTGAACTAACTCTTCCCAAGATGTGAAATGTTTACGATTGGCCCTATACCAAATTAGAGCTTTATCAGCAAAAAGATCTAACGCTGATGTAAAAAGAACTTCACGACTAACGCCTCGTGCTATCCGTGTTTCTTCAACTCTTTCTAAGAAAGAATTCAATGAGGTATCTCTATTATTTCCTGAATAAGTCAAGTTCCGCTTATATATAGGAACTACACGAACAGATGAAACTGGGTTATTCTGGGAGGGAGTATTCGCAGAAACGAATTCGATAGAAGAATCTTAAAGCTCATCATCACTAGTGGCTGCTGTGGTTCCAATTAAAACGGTCGAAGAATGAGCAGGTAACTTTGATCTCTTCTTAATCTGCGATGCCAATGAGACAAGCTGAACGAGATAACCAGATCGCGTGGCCTTATCTACGTCACTAACGGGAACTGCACGATTACTACGCGATACATAATGGTCGATTTTGGTAGAAATTTTCCTAAATTCAGTTAAAGCAGATGTTTGTGTGAGTTTAGAAATCAAATCTTTAACCTCCTGAATTCCACCTGCGATAGCAAGCTAATCATCATCAAAGCTAAAGGGATACGCGGGAGCAACAAAACTGGATGACTTTTCTAATTTAAGCAGACCTCGCAGAGTCTTACGCATAACATCCACAGTCGAATCCTCAGTAACACCTCTGATCCTAAGTTCATAGGAAAGTTCATTTTTATTTAACCCACTAATATTCATTCTGACTCAAATCTAACAAAACTTGACGCGATAAATACCAAAGAGCACAATCCAATACTAAAAAGTCAAAATATTCTAAAAGAAAAGAAAAATGAACTCTGAGGATGGTCACTTAAAATTCGAAACAAGGGATTATCAAAATATTTAATTCTAAGATGGTAACACAAATATCAAATTAGGACGTCGTATTCGCGAAAATATGTGAGATGAGGATGCTCAAAAATGATCGAAACTTGAACAAAAAAAAAAATTTTTACTATTTTGCACGAAAAATAAAATAGTCCAAACACTGGGTGTTGAAATTCTTACAACAAATAAAAAAAGAGGCCCACAAGTTGGAGCGCCAAAAATCTTGCTACGTTCTTAGATTGCACACGAGCAAATTGTTGCGGGTCGCGAACGACCGCTCGGAGGAGCTTGGGTAAGTCTGGGCAACAAACAGAAAATGCCAGCTACTGTTGCGGAGGTCGGGGTTCGTAAGCTCAGGATTGAGCTAAGGTGTCAAAAAAAGAAAGGGCGCCAAGAGCAAAATTGTGGCTTCTGTTATTTCCGTTTTTCTCAAGACCGTAGCTCTATTGACCTTGAGCTGCCCTGTTTTCAAAATGCGATGTCGGATACGTTGATTCAAAACCCAGTGTATGTGTAATTATTATATACAAATTTATTAAATATTCGAATACATGGTAAAGAAAATTTTATACATTAAATAGATTAAACTGCAGCTTAAAAGGCTGAAATTATTGTTCGTTTTTTTTTCAAAATGTTAATTTAATCTGTCACAATTGATAAGCATATCTTTTACACATCAACTATTTGAGCCTCCCCGATATATTTATAGAGGTTACAGACGGCGCTGTAATGGTATACACAAAAAAAACAAGTTGACTTATTCTACATAAATTCACTTAAACTTAATAATCAAATTAACCTATCCTACTGAAGTCAAATACCCTTAATAAAACAGAACAAAGAAACATCACATTACACTTAGAGTGTTAATCAACATATTTCCACGGAAAATATTTAATTCTCTCAAATTTTAATTAAAATGTGGTAAAACCCAAAAAAAATATCTAAGGGCTACTTTCGCTCCCAGAAGCTGGAGTACAATTCGGGATCCGCTACCGAAATCCGGATTTCCAAATTCGTAGGGGATTGACGTCCAATCGCCGGTGCTTTATGAGTAATACGTCTCTAGAGAACACGGCATAAAAGAAGCCCTCAAACAACAATTACGAATAAGGGTCTGTACATATAGGTTTAATTAATTGGCTGACAAATACCTGTTGATGGTAAACGGGCTCTTAAGATGATTTACACGGTAATGGTGACTTAGCTCACGAATGAGATTCTCATTTGATCAAAAAGAACGAAGTCGAATTTCGACGTCTACCCTTCTACGAAGTTAATTATCAAATGTCGTCGTTATAGATATGTTATATCGAACCAGGGCGAGTAAGACGAACGGGGGGATGTTTTTGCATTTGCCATATGAACACCTGCTCACTACAAAAAGCGTTCATAGATATCAACAAAATCAAGGTCGATGCAAACGTACGCCGAAATATATTTATTTAAATATATTTTTAAAACTTTAAAACGAATATGATATCCAAAATATGTGTTTCCACATAACCTTCATCAATGACCATAGGCGTCCCTTCTATCAAATACGGCAGGGTTATTTTAATAAATAAATAAATATACAAGACGCCGAAATTGTTCTAAATGAAAAATAAACCGTAACAATTTATTTAATTGACAATAAACCATTCTTTCATTTTAATACGCAAGTTTTGTTGTCTTTCTTTTGTCTTCCTCCATCTCTCCCTCATAAAGGAATTAACAAGTAGCAATTGATGAATTCCGACTAGGAACGCCCGCCCAATAGGAGTGCGCTTTACTAACATAGACTTTAAACAATATAGTACCAATCTATTTTTGGTTACATGTTAAATTGAGGATAAAGTTAATAAGATACCAGTATTATTTGTTATTGTCTGATTGTTTTAAGGTTTTGCAAAAATAAACGAGAAGTAATAATAAATTGTATAAATATGGATCGCTGCGTGTAGGACAGTCGGCCCAACACGGACAACAATACATATTTGATTTTTATCACTTCAACGCGTAAACAAAAAAATGTGTGTGTACAATTGGGAACATTTACTATCTCCAAATTGCTGCACAAACGTTCGGTGATTGCGAAATATGAGTGTTGGTATTAATCAATACGCCATTGGAGTACTAGATTAGCGATAAGTAGAACTGAGCAAAAAACAAACTAACTGTTTGTTCTTCTCTAGGCAAAGGAAAACATCAGTAATATAGATATATATTGCAAAATATGTGTGTTTGTATTAATCAATACGCCACGAAGTACTAGATTAGTGATAACTGAGCAAAACACTATTTATTTTCTTTTGGCCAGAGTTATTTATAATTGGGTAGTTTTTTGAAGATATAATTAAAAATAAAAAAATTATTCAAATTTTAACAATATATGATTTAATTTGATAACTGATTCAATAAAGGAGAAAAAAACACAAATTTAAAAAAGAAAAATGAAGAAAAGAAATGAAGAGGGTGGGTTACACTCTGTGGAACAGATGGTGTATCCCGCACAGAGATTTCTACATGTCATATCGTCACTAGTTTGGCGGTATTTAGTTAAAAAGATTGACAGTAATAATTTAATAATAAATTATTAACAATTTAGAAAAAAAGGACTCTCAGCGTCGTACAGCTAAAAAGGCTCTTTAAGTTGGCTTGGTGCGTCAGTATACTGTCTAGAGAAGTCGGGCGAATTATAAAGTATTTTTTAAATTAAATCGATTAATTGTCAATCAATTGGGAATGTTAGTGTAAAAAAAACAAATAGAAACGAAAATAATAAGAGGATTTAATTGGGGTTCGAAAAAACAGACTCGTTTGAAAAACTCATGTTTACGTGAGATTTTGTTGCTGTGGAAAAAGGCATAGCTCGATCGTGCTATATATGATATGTGATGCACTTAAAAAAAAATTAAAATAAAACACGAAAACAAAGCACGGACATTATATTAATAAAAGGCCTAACGTTAACAATGTTTCAAAAATTCTGGAAATTTCTCCGCTCGTTTCATTGTTAATGCGCAGGAAAAGTACCATACGCTTCCGTGTTAGACTACCCTTTTGTTCTTGATACCTTTTTCGAGACATTATTCTAGACATGGGGACCAGACTGACTATGTGGGAGTCTGCCGATATTTGTCCGATTGTTTACCGCGAGTTTTACCTATTTTTGTGGGCAAGTAATTGGACTTGGTGCAGTGAAATACAATCTAAATTTTGGTGGCATCTCACGAAGGGGTTGTTCTTGCTAAGTACCGAATTTGGGCTATGAACCTTTACTAGTCGTTTAAATATTAGCGTAAAAAGTGGACACCTTTTTTAATTCTGCGTTGTCAAAAACATTAATAGGGACGTTAGATATAAATACGTTGAATAATTAATTTCTAATATTCGAAATAGAATTTCGAACCTAGCGAAAACTTAGCGAAACTAGTTATAGGGAAGGAATGAATTTAAATAATTAATAATGACTGCACTATTTTATAATCCAGTCCGGGGGTAAACTGTGACTAAATGCGGCTTTATTTGCTATTGGACCAGTTCATGTAGTTTATGATTATTGTTTCGAAAGAGTGCAAATAAGCGTCGTACTTTCGCCACATTAATAACTGGCAAATGCAACATTATGTATGATATTTATGAAGTAATTTAATTAATAGATCACCTTTCATGCCCTTATCGTTCGTGTAATCATTGCAGAAAAATAATTCCATAAATACTTCTGCTTGAATTACATATAATTAATAAATTTCATTGATTATAGATTTGCATTCTCTCTAGCTTTATGCAATAATATTTTAGATATATTAATATTTTCAATTTTCTCTACGTAAAATATATTTTTATTTTTTCACGATTATCGACGGACCTTAATTTGTGTAATTCCCACTTACTATGATACTCGTATTTTATCTTGTGCTTTTCGTCTTCCCAAGACGTTTTTGTTCTCTTCCAACATCAATACTGACAGTAGTGACGATTGTGTATAAAGTCAGTCGTTCAACCAATACTCCCATAACATTATTTAATCCAATAATGTAAACGTCACCTCTTGATTTATTCAATGATATTTTCTCGGACGTTACTCTCTAATTTATTACGAGTCCCCAACGATCTTCTTTTTTCCCCATTTCAATCCGCCTTCCTTTTATTTACACGTCGCTGTTTTGTCGTACAGTTGACGGGCCGACTTGATTTATGTCGTGGATATATATATATATATATATACATATATATATGGGCAAAACTTTTTCAACGAACACTACCAGAGCTAGCAACGAACCCGGAAAATAAAGAAGAAAACTTCCACGTCTTCTACGCTTCGAACACTTTATGTGCATTTGTTTGTTTATTCTATTAAGTAATGGATTCGGAGGGAACTTTCTTTTGAAGTGTATAGACTTCTCCGGTCGCTGTGAGAATGTGTGAATTACGTATAGATCGATCGTTATATACCGTCTTCTCATTCTCTTCAAAGTAAATAAACAATGCTTTTGATTTATTTAATGTGTAAAGTTCGAGTTTCAACAGCTCTTTCAGATTAGGTTGTTTGAATATTTGGCGTGCTTAATGAAATATTCGTTTCGCTACTTTAATTATCTTTATTAAGAAATAATTTTCAGATATTTTAGAACATTGTTTCAGTAAAGGCAATAGCTTTAGTGTTTTACAAAAGTTTAAAAGGCCCCCTTTATTTTTTAAGATTGAAAAAACTTAAATGAATTACTTGTAATAATAGTAATATATAATAATAATAATAATAATAATAATAATAATAATAACGATATACTTTATTTTACATGTACTCATACATTAAATGAAATAGTATGTGTGTGTATGTGTATGTATGAGTGTAATTGGACTTGGTGGTGTACATGCAGGTATAACTATGTATTCTGGAAGTATGTTATATATAATATTTATACATTAAAATTGTTCATAAATTAATTAATTAATTCCTTGATTGAATAAAGCAGTTCTGTAAAACAAGTGACTCATTACTTCTTGAGACTCGAAACTTTCTTTTCAATCCATTCTGAGGGTAGTATATTTATTAATTGCAAGTGTCTGTAAACTGAGCAGTTATAATCTTATGTATAGGAATTTTAACCTTAATTTCGTCACTGTTCTTCTTCTCTTTAAAGATGGCAATTCTAACTTAGCTCGTAGTAATTGTTTATGTAGGTATGTAGCTCGGAGGAACATTATTCTGTTTGTTATAAATAAGTCCATACAGTGAGCAAACTGGTCTACACTTACAATTATTCGAACAGCTTTCTTCTGTAATATGAATATATCATCATGTACTCAATCATCCCATAATTGAATCACGTAGCTCATTCGAGAATGAAAGAGTGCATGGTAGTCTGTTATAAAGTCTTCTTTATATACAGTATTTCGTATCCTTCTAATAATTTATTGGATAGAATGTCAACCCGAATTCTCTAAGTAAGTCTAGTATCCAAATATATGTCCAACAATTTTGCAAATCTTGTGTTATTTGGAGTTTCATTTCACTTAGATGTAAAAAATAAATGAATTGTTTGTCTTTTACTAAGTAGCAGGCCATTGGAAAAAGCTTAATTTAAAGTTCTATTTACTTCTTGTTAAAGATATTGTATATTTATACCTCTAGAAACAAAAGTCGTATCATCTGCACACAATACTGAGTAACTTCGGAAGTTTTGTGGAACGTCATTTACACATATGCAGAACAACATAGGTCCAAGAAGTGATCCCTGCCGTATCTCTATTCTGTTGTTAATATTTCACTCATTCTCCCATTCACATGTACCGCTTGTTTTGTTTTGTTAAAGTAAGACATTTACAATCTCAGTATTTGTCTACCGATACACAAACGTTTTATTTTCTCAAGTAGAATGTTTCGTCATACACAGTCAAACACTTTCGATCAATCACACGTTAGTGCCGTGCACTGTTCTTCCCTTTCCATGGCATCTCAAATGGAATTTAAAATAGGCACAATAGCATATATTGTTGTGTTCCCGCGAATGAATCCTATTTATTAATGGAAAAGATATTATATTTGTTTAGGAATGACATTAGACGAGATAATAAAGCTACTTCTAAAGGTCTTGAAATAGTAGGTAATGTGGAAATAGGTCTATAATTATTAGAAGTTTCTTCGCCGGATTTATATACGTGGATTATTTTAGCTATTTTCATTTTGTCAGGAACTGCGTCGTCCTTAAAACATGTATTAATGATATCCGCAACGATTCCAACATTAAGTCTGGATATATTTTTAACACTTTTATGTTTATTCCATATATGTCTAAAGTAGCCTCTGCTTTAAATTTTTGCATTGTGTTCTTCACTTCATTTGTGGTCACTGGAATCAGAAAACATGGGCTTAGATTATTTCGAATATTATTGGTATATCCTTGAACGTGTGGAGTCTGAATTTGGATTGATATTCAATGTTTCAGCATTTTATGTTTAATAACGTTTAGTTACTGACTGGGTTTCTTTTTTTCCTTATAATTCCATCCTCTTTTTGTTTATAATTTGAATTTTGTATCGAATAAAGGTAATTTTTCTTCTCCTCTCATGTTTATTCTCAAGTAAAATTGTTCAATATTTCTATTAAGCCATCACTTCCTCTGCAATTATATACTTCGTATATTAAATTGAGAGTTTCTTAGGCCTGTCTGAACTCGTTACTATAGTAGAATGATTAGTTCTTAAAGTTTGTTCTGTTTTTTAATGCGGTATTAACACATGAAAGTAGTTTTTACAGAACTTGTGTTTAATTTTAAATTAGAATTTTTAAGGATTGTTGCAGTTTTGTTGTGAAAAGATGCTGTTTTTAATATAGTTATTTTTAGTTTTTTAGCCAGCATTAATTGCAAAATTTATTCTATAATGATCGGATGTAAGACGTAGGAATCATAGCTATTAATTTGTCTATTCTATTCTTTGTCAGTACTGATGTATCTATATTAAAATCCCCCGCCATAACAAGTTTTGTATTTTTATTGTATTTCTGCCGGATTTCATTATGACTGACGTTTCAAAAAATTCTTGTCCATCACCTTTCTATGATCTGCACATACACACTTTCTTTTGAAAGTTTAGATACAAAAAACGATTCAACATAATCAATATTTTCTTTTATGTAAATGCAGACTCCCCAATATATACTATATTTTTTTACAAATATACTTCCCAGCATAAAGATCAGGTAACTATACAAACGGTAGTTATGCAACTTCAGCCAGTGTTCAGCTATACATAAAATATCAGGTATATTATCAAGAATGAATAGCTCCATTGCTTCTGTCTTATTTGATAGACATTTTATATTGACATATGAAATTCTAATATCAAACTGTGTTTCTAATCAATTTTTTTATTTTTTCCTATTTTGTTTTTAAAATTGTTAATATTTCGTTCACTTTTGCGAGTGCATGTTTCGTTGGTTTTTGTTTCATCGAGAGTGTAAAGAAATAATTCATTCTTACTCCAATAGGTCGCAGTCCTGGAGATTTAATTTTCTCAAGATCATTAATATTAAATGATATTTTAAATATTATAAGCATTCATCTGGCCTTTTAGCTCTTAATTCCCCGCATTTGATACTCAAAAAACCCTTTGATGTTTCGTAGTTTACTTACTATATTTATTTCTGTTGTCTCTACTTGTAATCTGCATTTCGTATGTGTCCGAGTCATTCAATGCCTTTAATCATACAAGAGATTGTCGCCTGGCGAATATTGTGTACTGGTTTCATTTTTTTCCTAAATACCACCGTTTTAAGGCCGCTATAATCTTTTTCCGACATAACATTTTGTTGCTGACATCGATGATTATTTTCCGATGTAGTAGTTCATTTCATATATTTATTTTTGGAGTGAATTTCGCTGTAATTTATGTCGTTTATAACTATGATTTTATTTGTCTTCTTTTTTGTACCCGTTTGTTTTCTTGTGGACTTGTTAGATGCAATTAATTTCTCTGTATGTTTTTAGAATTATTTTTTGTTTGTGCTTGCGAAAACTTCACTTGGTTTTTAAGACTATTTGCTCCATCTGTCGATTGATAGTAACTAGTCAGATAGTTTGAACGAATTTTTCAGCGACTTTATTTCATTGGATTGTTTTCATTACTTAACTTTTCTATTTCCATTTTTAATATATTTATAATTTGTTCTGTTTGCGTTTGTTTCATTACATTAACTTTATCGAAAGTAATTAAATTAATTACCTCTTTCTGAAATTGATGTATATTCTGCACATTTTGTATATCTTGACTCTTTAACATGATATCAGCTTTTCAGGTTAACTTTATTTTACAATCTCTACAAGACCATTTACTTATTTCTCCACTCAATCTAATTTATAATCTTCCGATGAGTATATATCGACGCACTTGATATGAAAGTTGTTGCCACATTTTTTTCTACACGATATATATTCTTCGTATCTATCACTACCGCACTTTACCGCCATGTTGTCTATCCATATAAATAAAATAAATTTGTATGAATTTGTAAATATGAAGCTTTACTTTAATGATGTCATAAATAAAATAAATTGAAATCATTGTATTGAATTGTTCAATAATTAGTTTTTTTGGATAAATAATCAAAGCAATAACTTCTCAAAAATAAAAAAATATGTTTAGCAAAATATTTTACGACACAACAGCAAAAATTAACTTTGACAATACTAGAATAACGATAAAAGAAAATGTCGGAAAACAAATTGAAACTATAAAACTATCCCTTTTATATTTATTAAAATTTTTAGTTCTGTCTAGTTATGTAATTCTTTTAGTTATTTAAATCTTTTTTAATTTTGAATGAGAGTATACAAAAACAATTTAAGCATATAAGTAAGTAAGACAATTACTAAACTTTTTATCAAATTTATAATTTGCAAATAAATAAACTTTTTCTTTCTTCCTATAATTCGTTCTCATTTACTTTGAATTTTAAATTTTCTCGCGATGCATTTCAGTTTAAATCAACTGATGTCCACACGAAAGGTCAAAATACTTGCATAAAATGCTATACGGCTGCTGCCGTTATGCACTTCTTTGTTTATTAATATTTTAGTTTAAACACTATGTATACTGTACTTAAAATAGTGAATTTTCAGGTTTTTAACACCTGTTTAGTTGTCATTGTTTGCTTCTTCTTCAACTTTTATATTTTTTTGTGAATTTTAGATATTTCTTAATTTCCTATTTTATTTACTTAATTTCTAATCTTTATCATATTCATCATTTCAAATGCTGTTTTTATATATATTTGAATAATTTATTCTTATTTTACTATATCAAACTTACATTTGGACCTTCCTACATAAATTGCTGTTATATCCAAGTATTTCTTTGCTTTTACAAATCCAGTTGATTCTCACCCATTCTACAATATTTCGCACTATATCTCAATTTCCTACTATAAATCGTAACTATATTGATAACTTTGAACACTTATGTTGCATTTTCCCTTTTTAGGTTTCAATATTTACAATTGCAACAATTGTACATAATTTGTCAGTATGCAGCCTGAACATTTTAGAGGTGCTTATTATATGGCACATGTGCAATATTTTAGGACAATCGTCAAACGAACGTATTGTAAACTGAAAGTACATATTCAATGGCATACATATAAAGCATGTTTTGTTAATATATTCACTCATCTTGATTTTTTTTATTTATGTAGTTATTAAAACTATATTATTTCTTTTTTAATTAAGCTAAATATGTTATGCCTAATTTGACACATCAAATTAAAATCACTTCGCTGCTCTTGATATTTCAGTTACTGCTCTTAGTAAATTCGTTTTCTTTTTCCTTATTTGTCACTACAGTTGTGGCTTTTAGATTACCTGAAACATAGCAAGTAATTGACATCCAAGTAATTCAGTGTTAGTACATAACTTCTAGGGGATTTAAAGCAATAGTGCCCTCTATAACATCTTTCTAATGGCAACCCCTCCTAACTAAGCACAATGTGTTTTAACTTCAGTCACACATCATGGTATACATTATTGTGTTTCTTATAACAATATTATACGTTACATACCTAGTAATTGTAAAATAGAAGGCAATATGTATATACCCGAATTGAGATCGAATTCGTTGAGGCTTTCATACAGTTGTTTAGGAATTACTATAATACTAGAAATTATAATGGTATAATTTTACCTTGTTTTTGAGGTCGTAATTGCTGTATTTCTTTTATTAAAGAAATACATTCATTAGGTTTCAATTTATTCTATATATTTTTTTGTTGAAAGTTTCTAGTGCTAGATATATTGGGTTGGCAACTAAGTACTTTCGGTTTTGTAGTATAAAATAAAACACATTTTTTAAACAAGGAATAGTTTTTAATAAATTATATATTTTCCATTTTGCTCAATGACCTTTTGCCATCTTTCTTTCAGCTGCATGATTCCGCACTCAAATTTCTGGTCCTTATCAGCAAAAAACTGAACCAGGTGCGAGTGAAGGTCATCGTCATTTGTGAAAGGTTTACCATTCGAAGAATTCTGCAAACTTCGAAATAAATGGTAATCAGATGGTGCTAGATCAGGGCTGTATGAGGGATGTGGCATCACTTCCCAGCCAAGCTCCAGTAGTTTCCCACGAACTGCCAAAGATGTGTGAGACCTTGCATTATCTTGGTGGAAAACTACACCTTTCCGATTTGACAATTCTGGCCATTTTTCTTTGATTGCTTCATCCAGTTTTATTAATTGTTGACAGTAAACATCAGAATTGATCGTTTGGTTCCTTGGAAGCAGCTCAAAAAACACAACACCTTTGTAATCCCACCAAACTAACAGCATGATCTTTTTTGGAAGCAATTCAGCTTTCGATGTGGTTTGAGCTGGTTTATCGTGTTTGCTCCATGATCGTTTTCGAACTATGTTACTGTACAGGTCCCATTTTTCATCACCAGTGATGATTCTTTTTAAGAAAGGGTCGGTTTCATTTCGTCTAAGGTGCATATCGCAAAAGTTGATTCTTTGTGTTAAATGAATTTCTTTCAATTCGTGAGGTACCCAAATATCAAGCTTCTTAACTAGCCCAAGACATTTTAAATGTTTTTCAATTGTTGTGTGCGATACATGTAACCTCTCCGCAACCTCTCGAACAGTTTTATGACGATCCTCTTAAATTATGACTTTGTTTTGGTCATCATCAACTTCAGTAGGCCGACCAGAACGTTCCTCATCTTTGAGGGGAAAATCTCCAGAACGGAATTTTTTATACCAATGCTGACACGTGCGCTCTGTTAAGCAATTGGCACCATAAACTTCACATATCTTTTTGTGAGCCGCAGCAGCTTTCTTTCCTTTACGGAAATAAAATAGTAAAATATGTCGAAAATGTTCGTTTCTGCACTCTATTTAAAATTAACCCACAACTAATAGCTTTAATAAAAATCACGCACTACTTGCTTCTGAAGTTACGTCAATGTGACTAGTATCACGCGACAAATGGTAAAGTACAGCACTAACATACGTTATACAAAAAATAAAGCAACGCTCTCTATCAGTAAAAACCGAAAGTACTTAGTTGCCAACCCAATAGAAACGTCTACTACATATGTTTTTTTTAATATTTTTGTGAATTAAAGTAAGGACTGGTCTATTGTATTATCTATAAGAATGAAATGTTTCTGTTCTAGTACAACTTGACCTTCGACTTTTCTAAAACTAATTCTGATTTATACTTGGTAATATGACTCAAGTGTGTCTTTTAATTTGTATCTTTTTACAAGATCTACAGGCATTATTTTGCAGATATTGTCATATCGTGTTATGCATTTTGCTTGTGCTAGATTTGTCTGTTAATTTATTTATATTACAATTTCTGGTTTCGAAAACTCAACCATGCATCGCAGTCATGAAATATTTTGACATATTTTTTTACATTTTCGATTTTCATTCAGTTCTTAGTCATCATTATTATTTTAAAAAAACTGCACTTAATTCGATATATTTCTTGACCGCCCGTCAAATTGCGGTCAAAATATGCGATTGATTTTAAAAAATGTATTGCATCTCAAATCAATCTTTACGGGTGATTTTTTGTGGTAAAATTAATCACTTTTTGTGTGCGGTTTTGATAATTGCAAGTTGATCACAACAGTCAATTGCAAATCCGTTGTTATGTGCCCGTAACACCTTCACTAAATCAACTATATTTATAATTACACCGCGTATCCAAGTTTGAATTCCACGTATCTGCTTCTTTCTCTTCGTACGTCTGTCTTTCTACATTTAAATTTTTTTCCTTCGCCGAACGTTGGGAATTGATTTCGACGTACACTGAGTGTCGTGTACGTCGTGATCTCACGACACCACATGTAAACATGATTTCTTTTACATTAATTTCTATTTTTTATCATATCGTTAGTAATTTGAACGTTAATAATATATATTTAATTAGTTTTTTTTTGTTTTTAACATTAACAATTTCATATCATACAGTCTAGAATTTTAGTATTGATAATTTAAAATTTTATATACATTATATATTTTCAATTTTTTTTCTAGAATTGACTAGGTGTGATTTGTGGTTTGTGATGTTTAATTCTGTATAGGAGATTAACTTGACCAGTCCAAGTATTTACTATAGTTTATTTCTTACCTCGCTATTGCAATTACATTTTTTTCATACGCAATTGCACAGTTTGCTTACGATTATTTGGTTTGTTGTGTGTGTATTGCTATTTTCGCCTGTATCCAGCTTTACCACCTGCAAATTGGCAAATAGATTGTTTTAGCCAAACCTGCGTGTCTTCAATGTTAGACAGCCTTTAGGAATTCTATAATACGGTAGCAACTATTTAACAATCCACCCCTGTAAACTCAAGGACGGGGGAATCCCTGAACGCGGCCTCAGATAGGTGCGGGAGGGCTAGCAACCCTCTCTTGGGTATGCTTACTTTCTATTTTTTTTAATTTGCTTTTTATCTTCCTACATATCGCACTGTGATTGAAGCTCATTCTTCGATCAATTTTGGCACGATAACTCAATTGAAGGAACAGCTCATACAATGATAATAAGTGTTGAAGCTTTTAACAGCAAAACGATACATAAGTGACGTCATTATTTTTGTCTATCTTAGAAATGTTAATATCGATATATGCAATCTCCTTTTCATTCGAAATATCCATTTACCTGCAAATAAAATTATTTAAATGTATTCAAATACTATTGCTACCTTTCGTCCTAGAATTTCTCTTTGTAAATGTCGTATCCTTACAAACAAAATTAATAAAAAAAAAACCTTTATCCAAAAGTAAAATTTTTAATATACACTTAAGACAAGCAATAATTTCTCTATTTTCGCCGATCGGCCTTTTATATTCCATCATTGGCATCTTCCTAGATATGATCAAGCAATCCCCGTAAACATCCTCTTAAACGCTCTCGCACCT
Organism: Dermolepida albohirtum; assembly: GCA_031893035.1. Classification (NCBI taxonomy): domain Eukaryota; kingdom Metazoa; phylum Arthropoda; class Insecta; order Coleoptera; family Scarabaeidae; genus Dermolepida; species Dermolepida albohirtum. The sequence goes on along the minus strand of JAVIWB010001162.1, from coordinate 55,326 downwards.
TATTGATCGTCGATCATGGAAACTCTCAATTTTATCTACTTTCCCCAGATTCAAGTACAATAATTCCTAATTTGGTTTTGATAGCCGGATTAAATGATTTAAAATATTTTTATAACAATATAATAGGAAGCAAAATAGTCAGAATTGATAAAAAAAATCCTCGAACTACATTTCTGTGATTAATATTAAATAATAATTGAATTTATAGGCATTTGAATAAAAGACATGAGATTTAGGTCGCAAACCACGAGAATTCTGATAATATATATTCAGTGTTACGGGAAATCTGTTGGGGATTCTTAGTTTTCTGTCGATACGATAGCAGAAATACTATTTCTGTACTTTATTTTTAAATTTATCTCGCCCTTGGACTAACGCTCATTAAGTTCGCGTTTCACGCTCTTGTACAGTTATCGCCGTACTGGTCTCCTACCTCTGGAGGACACAAAACTACGCCATTTATCAATACTTTTCAACTCTCGAGATTTTCCAAGTAGTATTTGGACGTAAGATTCAGATACAAATCATATTCTTAAAGACCGAGACCGCTAATGGTCGACCACCAAACGAGACAAGCAAGCTCACACAAAAAGAAATCTCATAGCTCATTGTTTCTCCCAAATTCCCTACATATCATTATAGATCTTTCACTTCAGCAATTTCAATGAATTTCTTGTAAATGTTTGTGTCATCAAAAAAGCTAAAAGTAGATTTACATAAGAATTGAGTATCTGGTATCGGCCGTGTAGCCGGTCTTTCCTATTTCTACCCTACACTTTCTTAGAGAATCAGTGTAGTTGCATCCACTTTTCATTTTCTATAATTAACCGATACGAAAATAGATGATTTTCATTCCGTATCAGTAGCGGGGATACACATAATTCTATAGTTTGTGATACGTATGCAAACACATGCACATATTCTTAAAGGTAATATACAAAGGGTACTAAAGAAGTTTTGCAATATGACGCAACAATGGATCGTAGGAAGCGGCTTGTTGCTGCATGTTGAGACATGCTCATACGGGTATAGTAGCCGCCGCGCCATATTGTTGGGCTCAATTATTCATTAGCAGTGAGAGTGTAATGTGCTTGCGATGGCATCGTGGTCACGAAATGAGATAAGGACAGTTTTGCGTTATAATTTCGTGTGTGGTTTAAACATATAACAGTGCTTCCAAAAAATGACTCTTACACTAGGTGATGTTTGTCCAATCGCACGAGGAAATTCAGGTGGTATAGAGAATTCCAAAGGGGAAATTTAACTGTGGAGGATGCTGAGAGGCCAGGAAGGCCACGAACGTCAGTTACGGAGGAAGACATTACTACTGTGAGGAAAATGCTTGGTGAGGACATGCGAGTGACCTACCAACAGATAGAGGATACTTCAGGCCTAAATGCGCCAGCAATTCGTTCGATTCTTCATAATCATTTACACGTGAAGAAACTTTGTTTTCTCTTGATGCCGCATCTACTGACTGAAGAGTCGATGACACGATGTGTGACTTAGTGCCGGGAGATGCTAAAAAAGTTTAATAAGGGACAATCTCGGTATGTGAACAACTTCGTGACAGGTGACGAGACTTGGCTGTACTATTACGATGTGCTGACTAAAGCTCAAAACAAAGTTTGGGTCTTTGATGATGAGGACACACCCGTAGTTCCGATCTGTAAAGAAGAAAATGATAGCTGTATTTTTGAAATCGTGTGGAATTATGGAACGCGTCATTTTGACACACAGCTTAAAGTCATTGGATCTATGAAGAACCTGCGGAACCTGATTCCTCCATGACGATAATGCTCCAGCTCACCGCGCCAAAGCCTGTACCGAATATTTGACCACGACAGAATTGAAACGTCTCGAGCACCCTCCCTACAGTCCAGATCTTGCTCCCTGTGACTTTGCACTGTTCCGTCATGTGAAAATGAAGCTAAAATGGAGGCGGTTTTCCAGTGATGAGGGCCTTCTGCGGGCTTGGGACAACGAGTGTGCTTTACTCCCTAGTGAAACTTGACAGAACTAGTTTAAAGATTGGTTTCGGAGAATGGAGAGGTGTATTGAATGTAGAAGAAATTACTTTGAAAAAAATAAATAAACAAAGTTATATTGATGACTACACTATTAATTTTGCTTATATTGTAGCTATAATGAAAGGTTATTTTAACTCCAATTCCTGTTTTCAGGAAAACAAAAATACAATGAAATCTTCTGATAGACATATCACATATTTTTTTAATTTAGTTTCTGGTCGAAAAAAATATTATCGAAAACACTAAATACGTCAATTTTCCTATACTGTACGTATTTTCAAGATATCAGCTTGTATGCTATTAAATACATCGCAGACAGAGTAATAGAAATCATATTTTAACTATGTATTTTGGTTTTTATTCTGCTTATAATTTGTCGCTTTTCAGCAAAGAAAGACGTGACTGAAAATCAAAAATAATTTACTCGGAATTGGAAACGAGATAAATCAACATGCACTATTACCTTTAACACGAGAGATCAATACATGCCTCGCTCTCGGCCACATACGTAGCATTTTAAGTTATCGGGAATTGTAAATTAAATTGGAGTAGTACTTGAGGTGCAAATTTACAGAGACCATGCACTGGGTAACCACTCTAATATGTGCGCTGACTGCACATTGCATGCTACAGATGCGGATGCATGAGAATGGTTCAAGAGATATTTATTCGAAAAATATGCGAAATGTATTAATTAATACCTATACAGATTGTGTTTGGGAAATTTAATTAATTAGGAAACTAAACACAACCCAAAAATATGTAACATAAAAGCATATACGTAATATGCTTCACGCAAATAATTACATATTTCTCTATAGCATATTTAAATAAGATTATTACACTTATTTTGTTGGTTGTTGTTCGTTGGTTTAAACAGTATTTGTGTTCATAGATTATTTTATGTAGATATTGTTTTACTTGTCCTAGATGTGTACGTCCACAACATTGACGCTTTATTGTATGTATACTGTGTGTTTGTTTTTTTTAGGTCTTTGATGTTTAATGTTGGGCTATTTAAATGTTGTATTTTCCAAAGAGTTTGTTTAGATTTTCTGATAGGTGTACGTTTGTTAATGTTTGTGATTTATTATCCGCGTTTTCTGCATTTATAATCTCTATTTTGTTTTCTCTATTTTTAAGTACGAATAGCCTATTTTTGATGTTTTTTACTATGAATTCAATTCGGAGGATAGTTATTTTTTGAAAGTATTGTTTTAATTTGATTTGTCTTTTGTAATATTATTTTTTTCCGAAAATGCATAACAGCTGTCTACTAATAAGTTATGAATTGTATTTATTTTGTATTTAATAAGAACAATCGATAAGAAATTTAGATATCTATCTGAATTAGTCGGTTTGGTGAATCAATCTGAGTAAACGTTTATTATGTTTATTAGTTTTTTATGAACGAAATTAAAGTGGGTCAAAGTTTGTTTATCTGCATGGATTGGTATTGCTAAAATATAGTCACCAACATACCATATATTTTGAAGGAGACTACTTACATAACTATAAGCTAAACTGTGAAGAGAACACGTTCTTCTGGCTTGTTAAAAATTTAATAGGAAGGCGTTATTTACCTCCTTATTCATTTGTTAGCAAGGAGGGTGCTTTTATAGCCGAAGTTTGGGCTTCATACGAGAGCCAAGAGACAAACATTGATATCGGCCATCCACACGAAAGTAATTTTTTCAAATGTTGTAAATGAGTATAGAAATAATTCCCTTTGTGACGTATATTAGCAAATTTATATTTAAATCTTCTACTTTTCAATATACTAGCAAATGAGTTGCATATCCTGTAAGTTTGGTAGGCCACGACGTACTTAATTTGATATCAAAATTATAAGTCATCAAGCAAATGCGATATATTAAATACTATGTTGGAAATTTGATTTCATGTTTATATTGCGCTTGTGCAACAGTTCTCGACGTGAGACATACGAGGTGTGGCATTTAAATAACGAGACTGGTGTAAGAAATGTTATTTACTGTAAGTAAACTTATATTTAACTTTTATCCTATTACGCTCCGCATATATATAATAATAATAATTTTTTATGCCAGGTCTCTTAAATTAAGTTATTTTAATTTAAAAATAGTTCGATTTTCAACTCATAAATTATTATGTATTTTGACCTTTATATGATATATGCAAATGCAGGAATCTTTAGTATTCGTCACGTACGGTCAGGCTGTAATAAAACAAACTGTTGTCATTTTCTAGGAAGCCGAATACCCAGAAACTTTACAGATCGTTTTTGCGACTGGTAATTGTCCATTAAATCACATTTCATATTTATTCCGCATTGATATCTAAATGCAATAGAGATTCAAATATTAATCCTTCTATTTTTCACGCAGAATACATGTCCATTATTCTGTCTAGATATCTATCTACTTGGTGCTTATATTGAAATTAATATCACAATTTTAATGTACGCCAATATTTTTAGTGCGCCCATTTCCCTTTCCCTATTGGTTAATTCAAACATGATCACTATCCTAGCCTTCAGCCTACGGGTTTGTTTCTTAATAGCCTCGGCTTGTAAGAAAACAGAGAGACATCATACATCAACAATGCTGTAGTTCATCAGTTGTCAGCCTTTTCAACGAGTTTGCCGTTTTTGCATTTATTCAATAGACCGAAAATGTGTTCCTTTTAATGCACTTTTCAATTTTGGGAACAACAGAAGTCACATTGTACGAGATCTGGGGAATCCGGAGGATTATCAAGCATAGCAGTGCACTTGTCCCCTAAAAACTTCTTTACATATAGGGTTTTGTGAGCTGGGGCGTTGTCCTGGTGCAAAATTCACAAGTCGTTCTTCCACAAATCCGGTCTTTTCTTCCTTATCCTTTCCCTCAGCCTGATTAGGAATTTTTTGTAGTATTTCTGATTAATGGATTAACCCTCAGGCACCCAGTCAGTCAATGTAACACCCTTGATATTGTAAAAAAACACAGCATTGCCTTCGATTTTGATTTGCTCATTCGCGCTTTTATAGCATTCAAAAACTTGCGCACGTGACATAACATTATTACTGAATAACTCGTTTAATATTTGTAAACATTCTGTTGGCAATTTTTTTAATTCGACAAAGAATTTCAGGTTATTTGGTTGCTCGCTTTTTGTGTCAACCATTATCACAGCACTACTAAGTAACAGTGTTCTCTACAATTAAATCTCGAAAGTATACTAAAGCAGGCAGAGAGACGAAACTATGGGTTGTTGCTTAGGAAGTATCGGTGTCAATGATATTCCAATTGCAGCCTCACTCGATCAGTCTGCGCAATAGAAGTCTATGATACAATTCTGTATTGAAGTATACTAGGTTACCAGGGCCAATGTCTTGATCTTGACACAGGCCTTTATAATTTGATAACCTAATATACGATTTTCACCGCGCACGGGTTGTAAGGCCGTATACGCACCCTTATTTAATCTTCGGTGACGGTTATTAAATGAAAAAGGAGTGTTCCAAATTAATTATCTTTATTTAAAACTATTATCCACTACACTAAACACTTAAAACATCAAACTTGTAATACTGACTGGTTGATAATTTGAGAACTTTCTCTTGTTAATACGAAAGCAAACTGGCTGTTTACTGAATAAACTTGTTTGTGATGCTACGAAAAAGATTTGTTGTGTTGATGAGAAAGAACTTGTTGATTTTGTTGTCGAGAACGAACTGAACTTTGATGATGATAACTATTGAGAGCTCGTTGTTATCATGGCATTTATATATTTTACAGAATTTCCACTACTACTGCAATAATAATGGTTAGAGTTATTGTATGTACATAACAATAGGGTGGAAATTCCCGAACCGTAATAAACTTAAACTAGTCTAAGAATCTACATAAGAGGATTACGATAATAAACTTATACTAATGGTAAATTTAATATGGCAAATGTCCGATACCTAGAAAATATACAATGACTATTGTAATCCTTTAGTTCTAAATGGACATTATGATCTTAAAAATAAATATTAAAATATTAATACATTAAAATGTAAATTAAATATATGTTGACTTAAAACAAACAAAATAAAAAATTAAATAAAACTTTCGGCTTAAGACGAAACAAATTCTATGCCAGTTTTTTATGTGATTATCATACGTACATACATGAATATCAGGTGTACTTCATCCATTTTATGTAACATGTACGCATTTATAAAATCGTTCATATTATTTATTAATATTTAGTCTTCTTCAGGCTTCTGAGAAGCTATTGTTGTGGCGAAACAATTGCTATGTGCAAATAATAAATAAATAATAATAAACGAAAATTGTATAAGTGTGTGTTGAATAAGTTTGATATATATATATATATATAGTATTCTATTAATAACTTATATAAATTTTAAATAACTATATAAATAGCTTATCGTAGAGCCTCTGATTGAGCTTTCGGCAATGTCGCTGTTGCCATTCCCAAATCGTTTCTACTGGTGTTTTATATATGTATATATATATATATATATATATATATATATATATATATATATATATATATATATATATATATATATATATTGCTATATACATACATAAATACATATGTATGAGGTATGTGCTCAGATATTCATATATAATCGCCAGGTAGGGTGATTCTATGATCAATTCGGTACTAAAACAGCAATGTTGTATTGTCATTAGTTAACCTATACGAATCTGGAAAACGTTCGTTGAACGATGGCCTTGCAATTCTTGCATTCGCACATTTTCAACATTGATGATCTCGTGTGTCTTAACGACTGACAATATAAAATTTCTGTGTTAAGATTGTAGACGTCCTGACGATTGTCTGTGAATTTCTAACCACCTTTTAACAAACAAACACATGTACAAATATAACATTCGTTCGAACATACGTACATATATATATATATATATATATATATATATATATATGTATATGTTCAAAATAAAAAAGTGAAACATAAAATAATGTCAACAGATATATTCTGTTCATATTAATCTGATATTGTAAAACATAACATTTTATTAATATTTTTTTAAAATCATTCAATACTAATTGTACGTAAGAACCATACAATGAACGAACGATTTGAATGTTTAAGCGGGATATGTAGACGTCCTTATTATATAGTATCCCCGTTTTGGTTTCTTGATAATTATGGACCTTTTGAGGAAATTTTTTAAAACGCCATACTGCAACAATTTTTTCTCGCATAGACTTTCAAGAATTCTACAGTTTTTTTCGGAGTCATAAAAAGAGATTCAATTTTTATTGCTCATTAAAACGTTTCAATATATACTGTTTCGAACTATTATATAAGCAATTTCGAACACCAAAATAGTCACGCAATATAGTGTCTACTTTTCAACATATTCCTCTTTGACTTTAACACATTTAAACCAACGATTCTGAAGTTATATTATATCATTTCTGTAATATTTCTCAAAATCCTCATAACATTGCATGCTGCAAAAACTTTTTTATCCGACAGGTACTTCTCACAAGAAGAGCTTATTAATGTTGTAGTGTAAGTGGAAGACACTTGAGGTTAGATCTGGCAGATAGAGTTGGTGAAACATAACCAGAAATCTCAATTGATCCTCTTTTTCGCGAACAACTTGATTTTTGTAAGAAGAAATATCGTAATGATGAAAGATGAAGACATGTTATAATGATGAAAGGGGAATGAAGGGCATGTTATAATAATGGAAAACTATTTTACGAGCTATTTAAAGTTGTTTGTGAGAAATCACTTTCTTCATTTTGTTGTGTAGAGAGGCATAATATGGTATGTTAACGATTAGCCCAATCGGATCCCACAAAATCGTAGTAATTAACTTAACTGACGATAGAAATATCTAGCAAAAATTGCCATTTTCCTCCCAATAATACAGACGTTTTGCTTTTATATCTAAGACACCTCTTAAGGGCATCTACTGTTAATGACACTGTTGTATTATGTTTGAAGTTTTAATGTATCAAAGAAATTTATTACACAAAATAAGAAATAAATTTTATATTTTCTTAACTTTTTTTTAGTCACGAAATTTACAATATTATTACTCGTTACTTATTGTTTCTTGTAATTGATTTTCTGTTTTATAGTTCATTAGGTGTATCTAATAAAATACGTTTTAATACAACTGCAAAAATTTTATGGGAAAAAATTAATTACATGTACATAATGCAATTGGGAAAAGTTAGAACATACTTTTAACACCCATTGTATTATTATCTGTATAAACGTAAACAAAAATATGATTACGAATATCAAAATAAATAGCAGCTACTATCTAATATTATCAGAAAATATATTATCATAGAATATGTTATTTGATAATAAATTAATTTGTTTAGCGATAGTTGCTCGTTTGATTCTGGTAACTCTTGTAGGAACTACACAAGGTAAGTTAAACTCAATTGTTCTTTTCTAAGCGGAAAAAATTAGTGCTCGACTGCGATAAAAGGTATTCACGTCGAAAATATTAATTGTCGCTAACAATAAACACATATATTTACTTGATAACCATAAATCAAATTCAAATAATTTGGTTTGTAATATTAATTTTATACATATTTTCATATCACTACACACTATCGCATCTAATCATATTTATAGTTATTATAACAAACTATGGATAACCTTATTTTAATAAGTTTTTGAAAAAGCATTAGTACGTAGTAAATTCCATAAAGCGTCGCCTTCAGTCATCTGCACATACGTTACATGTACGTTATTTGTACATTATCGATGCTTGAAGATTTAAAGTTAGCGGAAATTTAATCTACGAGGAGAATGAGAAAAGTAACAATGAAACAAAAGACATACAATTTTTTCATACTTTATTTTTCAACGTAAGTCCCTTTAACTTCAACGCACCTGTCCTACAACGACTTTTTTCCATCACAAAAGAATTATTTCTGTTGGTCTTCAAAATAGTCAATAATCTCCTCTTTCTATTCTTCTATTATATGTTATGATCAGCGAAATGACGTCTATCAAAATGATTTTCCAAGTTTCTAAATAAAAAGAAATCGGGTGGATTAAAATCCGTATTATCTGGTGGGTGATCCAGTTCAAAGAAGACGGGTTGGACTTTGACTGTCTCGTAAAACCAAGCATTATCATGAAGAAGGAGGATTTATTTGTGATGCGAACGTGGGCGTTTTTTCGTCAATTGGTTATTTTCTTAACTTGTTATCGTAGGCAACTGCTTTCATCGCACTTACCCTTGGCAAGTGTTCTACAAGAATAACTCATACTTCAATATGATGTAATCTCATCCCTATGCACTGCAGTCATTCATTTGTGAATAGTTTTAGGAGAATTCTGTTCCTTTATCCAAAAAAAAAATTACACTATGATGTTCTAATTTCACAAAACTCATTTTTGTTGAGAAATACTTTATAAAGCACAAAGTATTGAAAAGTGTTGAAGTTAAATTTGAAAATTTGATTCATAAGACACTATTGAACTTTATTAGGCAACACACAATTAGTTGTTTCTGTGATGGCTAGGTAATTTTTTTAGTTCTCTTCGTACCTTAATTAAACAAAGTCGGGATTAACAACTGAACAAGTAATTGTCACCAGTACAGAGAGAAAGATACAATGGAATGAATGAATAAAATTTATGGAAATAGTATGTACCACTATGAAAAATTCAACAAAAAGACATCAATTGCAAAAATGACGTCGAATCCTAAGGGACGCAACATCGAAATAAGATATTTAGCTAAAAATATTCATTCGCAAAAGGTACGTTCTTGTTCAAAATTTAGGACCGAATTGTTTATTGTCATTTTATACATTGTCAAGCAATTAAGCAATAAGTTTGTTTTAATAACCCCTTTTTTTATTCTTATAAATTTATGTCTTTATTATTGATCATTTGGAGTTGATGAATTTAAAAGGCAAGTTCTATTTAGTTAAGTTGAAAATAAACTCTCCATTAAAGTAACACTTCGATTAGTTGATTTGGTTACTAGCTTTGATGAAAACCTCTAAATTCTCAAAGGTTATCATAACACGTTACCGGATTCCCGTTGAAATGCAGTTTTATAAAACACTGAAGCATGAGCTTATTGCGCGCAAGTCGAAAGAAAAAAATAATATTACGATTTGATATAGAAATGAAATTCCGAGAATTGTAGATTCAAATTAAGTAAATTCAATAATCCCCATCCTTTGCAGTTATATTACTAAAACTTCAGAAGTTTAAGAGGTGAAACGGACACATTAAGCGACACACACTCTTCTCAAGTCAGCGTTTGCTCGAATAGTTTACGCCTATTACTAAACAGTTTTAACGGTACTCTCGATGAAAAAAGAAATTGACTAACTAGAAAGAATTGCTTTACAGTTCTCATCAATGTTTACTTACGTAAGGCCACCAAATTATTTTGAAATTTTATAAACTCGAGGCGTAATTGTTCAGAAATTCCTGGTAAAATTTATAATGGTAATACTAAATTTGACATTATTGAGTGTATTGCTGATGCCTTTGCCTCTACTTTCTCCAATGTTTTCTTACCTGAAATCATCTTTCTGTTATTCATGATGTTCTTGCCGTCATTAGATACATTCTCAGTACTGATGAGAAAGAAATTTTAAACTGTTTGAAGAAAATGAAAAATATTTAACATCTCCTCTAGGTAAAATATTTAACTTATTTTTCCCCGACATCTATTTTCCCAATATTTGGAAACTTGCTAGAATTTGTTCAACAGATAAAAAAAGGCGACAGTACTGAAGTGAAAAATTATAGACCTATTGCAATTTTATTCAATTTCGCTAAATATTTTGAAGTTGTCATCTATGAACGAATATACAACATTATTATGCCATTTCTATTTCCTGACTAGCATGGATTTATGTGTGGACGTTCGACACTCTCTAACCTTACTATCTCCCGTGCGCTAAATCATTATAAGGCGAAGATGCGTTTGTGAGGAAAATTGTATGGCATTTGTGTACACCTAGCTTCAGAACAAACCAAGCTATAACTACTAGAATGACTACACAGCGAGCACATATACTTCAACAACAGGGACCCCACGGGGATCAAACCTTGGACCATTGTTGTTTAATATCTTCATTAATGATTTGACTGCTTCCATCGATTGCCCTAGATTGACCTACGTCGATTATTTAAAAATTTACAACACTGTTAATAATAGACCCATACTAAACTTTTCGTCGAAGACGACATCAAGACCTTTTATATGTGTTTCACGCCCGATTTTGTAGTTATTCAAATTTTTTCTCTATATTTACAGCCAGTTTGTTTAACAAACAAGTTGCTAATCGCGTATAGATTCTTTCAAAGAACATTCATATCTTTATTAACGTTATTCATGTTCTCATCGTTTATTATTGAAGAAATTTGTCCTACTAGTGACTTGGATTATGCTCTACTATTGGACCGACATGGGTACCACGTTTATTAGTAAAAGTATCCCAAGCAATTACTATAGCAACGCTTAAAATCAATTATAAAAAAAACACTTAGTACATACAGCTAAGAATTTTAATTTGTTCCTAGATATATTTCTTTCATTAAACGTAGCTCCCTCTGTTATGTATTGTTTGTGTGTATATATACCATATATATTATATATATTCAGTTATTTTTATATGTTTGACTATTGTGTAATATTTGTATATTACTCATTTGAGTATTTCAATTTAAATAGTAAATGTAGTGGCAGTCATTATAGAGTAAATATGACATGCCAAAACTCGCAGTGTGCGCTACTAGCTTCGTACAAAAGCACCCATTTTATTAATGTTTTCTCTTATGTAATCAAACGATATTTTATATTGATGTAGAAAGAAATAACACCTTAAAACAATATCGAGTCTAGGTATAAAAACCAAAATCAGTATTTAAAATATATCATACAATGCATTCATGATCTGAAACAAAATAAAATCAAATTGTGACACTTTGAACATTTGTTCAAATCTTATTTAATAAAACTAATTACAGACTATTGATCCAACATTTTGTTATTCACGCCGTATATAAAATTTAGTTGTATGACAATAATGAAATTTGGTGGTATTATTTCGTATCGGGTAGTTATTTATAATCTTTTCGTGTAATTCTAATACATGCACATATTTATTCATAATTTAAAGATATATACTAAATTGTAATTAAAACACTAATAGCATAAACTGTAACATTTTTAAAACTTCATAATGTGTCACAATTATTAATATATATATCTGACATCTTTACAGAAGCCGACGTCAGAATATGTGATCACCAGGAATTATTCTTCGATGGATGTAACAAATGTTTCTGTACACCTAAAGGCGTAATAGTCTGTTCACTGAAAGAATGTCCTTTGATCGCGAATCAGACATTTGCTTTTAGATTTCCTCCTATAAAATGTACTGTTGGCACGACGTTTCTCCTCGGCTGTGACAGATGCATGTGCGGGAGTATTGGCGAAGCCAAATGTACAAATAAATGTTCGGCATCGCAACCGCAGTAGTTCCATAATATATTCGTTCTATTTTTTTAATAAAATATTTTTTCGAGCAAATACTTTTATTTACAAATAACATCAGTAATTGTGATTATTCACATTTTTTTCTTCAGATTGTTTAAAATAACCGAATAATAAAAAAATATCATTTAATAGCATAATGGTCTTACTATATATCATTTGTAATCCTTAGAATTTTAACGAAAAGCAATTGATTGGCGAATAGCGTGAAGTCTGGAGAAGATCAGAAAAGTGTTTCGCGTGACTGTCAACTGTATCACTATAATGTGTGTTGCACATTGTGAGTTAATTGCGTTTATAGCTTTTAGATTAATATTTTTTGAGATGGTTGTATTGAGTGTCTCCAACCGAAAAAATGATGTGAAAAATAATAACGACAAAACACCAAATTTTTCGCCAAATTGAACGAAAAGTTGGTCAAAATTTTAAGTGAGCCTTCTAATACGAAAGTTATTCCCCAAGATTAACTGAAGTTTCGAGGAAGTGGAAGAAAAAGTCATTGAAAGCGCTGTTACTGTGAAGGTATGTATATACTTTAGTTTAATTGTACTGTTGAATAAATAAGAAAGATATAGTTATTTAATTACCACAACTCCTATGCCCTGTCCTTTTGATTAGAAAAAATTCATGTTAATACTCCACTATACCAGATGTACCGGAAAGTCATTACCGGTTTCTATAACAGATATTGCTAGGCCTAAGTATGCAATGTTATGATTTAACACATATGTTATTTTATTCTACTGACATCAAGCTTGCAAGCCATACATGTTATATTTTGCGAAAGTGACACCGTTATAGATTTATACCCCCTTGAAAATATCGAGTTTCTTATTCAATCAAAAGAAAAAACCCGCTGAAACACATCATTTGTTGGTAGAAACTTACAGTGAGCATGCTCCAACCGTAAAAACATGTTAGGCGTGGTTTTGACAATTCAAAAGGGGTGATTTCAATGTGCAAGACAAAAACGTTCTGGTAGACCGAAAAAGTTTTAATGCGCGAAACTGCAGGAGCTATTGAATGGCAGAAGCGTTAAATGTAGCCTAAAAACGACTAGCAACCATTACCAGCAATGGGAAAATGGGTGCCACTTCAATTGAATGACAGGCAAATGGAAAACCGAGAAATAGTGTATGAAATGCTGCTTCAAAGATATGATCGAAAGCCATTACTGCATTGAATAGTGACGGGTAATGAAAAATAGATTTGTTTTTAAAACCCTAAGCGCTAAAAATTATAGTTATCACCTGGCGAAGCTGGCCCATTGACTTCAAGGCCAAATCGTTTTGGTCGCAAGACAATACTTTGTGTTCGGTGGGACCAAAGTGGCGTGGTGTATTACGAAATATTGAAACCTGGTGAAACAGTTAATACTAACAACAAATTATCAATTTGAACCATGCAGTGATAGAAGAACGTCCAGAATAGGCCCGAAGGCACGATACAGTGATTTCACAGCACAATAACCTGCTGTCTCATACAGTAAAACCGGTCAAGGAAGCATTGACAGCACTTGGATGAGACATAATATTGCACCAGCCGTATTCTCCAGACCTTGCCCCGACCTACTGTAACCTTTTCGCATCAATCGGACACGCGCTTGCAGAGCAGCACTTTTGAGGATTTTAGAAAATGCTCGATAAATGGTTTTGCTCAAAGGACAAACAGTTTTTTTGGAATGGCTTCCATAAATTGCTTGAAAGATGGGCAAGATCCATTTTCTTGAAAATTACATATGTAAAAAAAAAATATATCTAATGATAACTTATTAATCCATGATGATATTTCCCTTGTTAACGAGGGATACCCAGGTTTGAAATCAAGACATATAATACTCTGGATCAATGCACTAAGACATGGAGAGCATCCGTAGATATATATATATATATATATATATATATATATATATATATATATATATATATATATTCAAGCTCTAATCCTACTACTGGCTTCAACGAACACCAACTACACCGCTTTGTATGGATAAGTTGATCTCATTCGCACAGGACATGACGAATGTGCTGACGCCTCTATCGATGGATAGAGTAAGGCAGAATTTCCGAAATGCGAATGTAGATTTTCAGCTCTATTTACCAGAAATGTATAACAGTTAGTTCTAAGTATTTTGTAGAAAACTATTTGTAATAGATGTATAAGATCTCATCGTAACAGTTAGTTTACTTTTGCATTCACCTGATGCTGCTTCTTTGTGAAACTATTCCAAGTTTGTTCTTTTTTTAATTATATTTATTAGATAAAATATTTCACCAAGATACGACAATTAATTAATTAATATGTTAATTACGTAACTGATCAATTTACATCCATTTCTTATGGACGAATTTGACCACGTATATATAGTACAAATTCATTTGAAAGTTTAGGCTTACTTTATGAGAACGTGGCCGTCAATTAACGATGAATTATTTTATGGCAGATTATCGTAAAGAAAACCAAGTTTGAAAGCCTGTATTACTTATACATAAAAACATATTTAAAAGTAGTGCATATGTACATATTTTATATGATCTGCTTTGTAATGTATATAATACATATAATTTTTGAATTTCATAATATGTATGTATGCATGTATGATATTTACTTGATTAAATTCAATTCTAACGTCATGTACAGTTAAATACATGTGCATTATAGTTATCAAGTCGTATTGTCTTAAAAATATTTGAATTATAATATTATGTGTGTGTGTGTGTATAATTAAGCTAACGATATCAGTATACGTATTCAATTCACATAAATATCACAATTGATTTGTTTTTAGATATTTTAAATAATTTAAATTTAACCGCGTTCGTGAACAAAATGAATAGAAATAAAATAATAAAACTGTATATGAGTTCTTAAATATATAATTAATTTACATACTGTATAAGATTTTTTAAATATATAAATAATTATTATCTGCACGTGGATTCTTAAATAACAATAAAAAAAATTAATTATTCTATAATAAAAGTAATATTATACAAATATTACCCCATTTATTTAAAATACTTTGAATCTCAACGCAAAAAAATTGTCGGCTAATATTATATTTTGCATGGTCCTCAAGGATAAAATGAAAAGATCTTATATATTAATATATTATTATTTTATATATTTCTGACTTGATCATTCTCGTAAATATTCATGTGCGGTTGTTAAAGTAATTCAGAAAATTCCCTTTAACAATTTATTTCCTTGTGATTGAATCACTAACTTTCTCTGGATTACGTTATTGTCATCGACACAGAGATAATAATACTAGGCTCAAGAACTCTAAAGAATTTCGAAAACGAAAAATGCAATATTTCATCCATATAGTAATATTTGTAAGTTTATACCTCTGTGCAGTAAAGAGTCTATTAAATTTCATCAACTTACTAAGGTGATGATCGAATAATCTGTAAGGTAAACAAAACGATGATGATCTAGAGGCACATGGAAATGATATCCTGTTCGGTCTGCTTTTAAAAATCCTTATCGAAATCGAGCTGATTTTTAAGGAAATAGTATTTTATTAATGCAGCCTAACGTTGAACGAAACTAACTTTCACGAAAATTTAAAATACCCATTTTATTACCAATACGTTCTTAAATAGAACACGTTGTTAACTTTGCAACAATCTCTTGACAAGAAACAGGTCAATCGTGTCATCACCTAATATGTACAGCACTAAACAAAAAAAGCGAGGGAAACAAAATAATAATTTTCTAAATCATTTATTTATAAAACGTATTAAAATAACTGGAAAGTCAAATACAAAAAGAGCTAAATGATTGAAAGTTAATTAAATACGATAACTAAAGGATAACAATCTTCATAGAATAATAACTAAGATCAGATTATAAAACTCTAAATGGCGTTTGATAATTCTGCGGGAATAATTAAAAATTCTAAAAGCGATTTAAAAGAAGAATGAATACAAAACCGGTTAAAATTCAAAAAATATTAAAAATAATTAGGGAACAAAAATAGTAAAAAGATGAATTTACAGAGGCAAATATTTTCGCGATCAATCAGCTAATTGATACACGCCGATAAACAGGAAAGAATGAATAAATAAATACTAGGCTGTGACGAACTTCCGTTCGTTGGTAGTAATTGACTATTAGTACTGCGCATTGTGTATTGTGAGTTAGTGAAAAACCCTTGCTGTCAGTTAAGACGGTCCTGTTAGAAACATGTAATGTGTGTAAAACTAATTTACAAGAACGATAATAATGAGCACGCAATTTATTTTGGTTAATTTCGGAATTCTTTTTTTATGTTTATTTGCTTATATAATTAAGTTTCACATTCACTTTGAAATATTCTAGGTATTAAAAGACTTTTAATGTTTTTATAAACGTTAATTACTTTTGAGAAATGGTGTACATAAAGACATTAAAATTCTATTAATAATTGAATATGAGTACCTACAATACGTCACAAAATTGTGCTTCTTGCCTGAGCCAGGAGATACATATATAAGCACCCACTTTTCAATAAAACCGTCCTCTTAAGCTTAACCTCAACCGCATCCTCTCTTCTCACCCAACGTTGCCAATATAACATTTGGACACTGCGTGTTGAATCCTGTAGCTATTGAGGACGCAATGTGCTATTTTGGGCATTCCTCTCAATATCTACCCCTGTATAATCGTTGAGGTGTAGAAGCGCTATTTTGAGCGTCACATTTAACCGCGAACCTCTCTTCCGCCACCGTTTTAACGCTTAGCCGAAGCGCGTCCGTCAGGCGCGGAAGAAGTCAAGTTCGAGGATGTCTTACCAGGAAGGGAAAAGTCCTATTTTTTAGTTTGATTTATCATTATATCTTTGGTATATTTTTGTGTGCAATCTTTGTCCGTATCTCCTGGGAAAAGTGTTTTCCATTTCCCGATCGACAGTGCGTCTCGTGTGAGTAAGCCCCGCTGCGTCATCATCAACTCAGCCTGAGGCGTTAAGATACCAAATGTTTAGACGGTGACTTATTACATAGAAAACTAAGTCAATTTAACATAATCACATTCATTCCCGAAACAGCAAACAGGCCGACCGAATATATTGTGATTATCTAAATCAAATATAAAAATCTCTCGTCTCATGTCAAATACAGTAATGCGAAAGAACTAAACCAAATCACAAAGTAACCATTGCAATAGTATATAAAATCTACAAATTACAGTCTGCGAAAACATTGAAAAACTGAGAATATTGAGGAATAAAGTCAAATCTCAACATTTGCAATTTTATTTACTCTGCGACAAAACTTTTAATTAACATGGAAAGCACTGAAAATAATAAAACTCGTAAGTTAAGAAATGGTGTTTTCTTTGAAGTACAAAATTAAGGGCAAGTTAAAACTTTTTTTATCATGTTAAAGAAAGAAATTGTAAAACGTTTAAATATATACATATATATATATATATATATAATCATTCATGTATTATTTTGTTTCCTGTAGCGTAAAACAAGCACCTGTCCACGTTATTTTACCGATCCTTATGGATATGCAAATGAAATTTATTTGATGCAAAAGAATAGATGTTTCCTATATTTTTTATGTATTTAGTAAAAATATTAAACAATATCTGATTTTAAATTTATCACAATGTTATATTCGAATATTATAATGTTCTGTATTCCACACAGATATATATATATATATATATATATATATATATATATATATATATATATTGTGTGTGTGTATGTGTGTGTGTGTGCGTGTGTGTGTGTGTGTGTAAATAAATAACTAGAAAAACTTGAACTTCGTTATTGTGGAGACACAGCAAATGGTTATAACACACGCACGTTAATAAGGTGCGTGTATTATAACGCGGTATAATTTTGATGAAATAAATCTGTTGGACCCTTTAATCGTACTTACGAGAGTTATCCAAACGGTCAAACATTATGTTATCCCGCCAAAATAGAGATTGTCAAGTTTAGCGATTTTTATTTTGTAGAAATACCAGTAAACGACAAAACCCTGTGTGTTAGTTACTGCCGTCAACCGAATTTTAACAATAAAATATTTTTCCCTGCAATTAAGAAAATATATTTTCTCATTGAATGTATTAATTACAAATACTTGTTATCCCGTTAGAGGCACTTGAAGTATTTTAATGTAAAGTTTAAACCACGAAAGTTTGCCGATGTATCAATAACGCTGCAAAATATTAACATATACCGACGTTTATCTAATTAACCGGTAGTCACATGTGTTGAAGAAAGAAAGGACGCAAACGTTTTTCTAATAGAGTTACACACTACGTCTCGTCAACAAATCGTGAAAAAATAGACGTATGCAAAGCATGTGTATTAGCGCACAATTGTCACGTGTAATACAGATAAAGTAGTGTTTTGACTTTTGATTTATGAAGTTTGTCTTTTCTACGATTCCGATATTGTTATATTCCTTATATTTTGCTGCTGTTATTTGCTATTATTCTAACAGCTAATTTATCATATTTATTTTATCATCCTTGTAAGTTTACACTTAGGTAACCTACGTAGGCAGCTTTTACATTTGTTATTCACAGATTTACAGGATAGGTATATAGTACATTATCGCATCTGGTAGCAATATAAATATAGTATTTAATTCGACACCCTGACTTCTTGTCGACATCTTATTTCATACGATAGTGATCACGTGATCGGAAGACATTCCTGATTTAAACTATAGTTTATTTTTGGATTGAGTTCTTGCAAAAGTCCTGTTGGCGTCGCAACACTGTAATGCAGTCACCGGGGTGCATAACACGTCGCATAAACGGCGCCCGAGCAGGCACTACTTTGCATTTAATTAAAATTATATTTGCCAAGCATCTAGCGAATAGTATTTAAATTAAGAATTAAGTTATTAAATACATAACAATTCAGCAAATAAGTATACAACAATTTAAGTAAATAAATAGGCAGACAATTTCGATTTTGTTAAAAGTGTTGATGACGTTGCAATGAGTTAGGTACATGCGATGAGCTACGCAAATGATGGTGTACTTTCCTGACAAGTGCGGACACCGAAGCTTCTCGAGAGTCCTCCATGAATACACAATACGCACTGGAGGCAGTCGTATAGACACAAACGGCGGAAATGCGTCAATTTTATCAAGTACCGAGGTATGCGATAGAGTTCGCAAATGTAAAGTTAAATTCAACGGCGTGGCAGACGCTGTATTATTTTGAGATGATGATGAGCTGCAGGTTTTATAGGATCAAGGAGGAATACATGTTAACCACCCTCCCTGTGTTGTTCATAGGGTGAGCGTTATTGTGATACAGAGATAATAGGTCATTATAGTGTAAATGGGATAACTTCCTAGATTTTAGAACACAATATTTACCGTCTCGTTATGAATATTACATCGAGCAATGTGTTGATGCGTTATAATTTGGTCATACCCTGCCTCAAGAGGAGAAGTTGGAGAGAATATACAATAACATGAACCCCGATTGTAAATTTTATATCCGAAGGTCTATGGTTTATGAATTACGTGACCTCTCAAAGCAAGCTGCTCAATACGAGAAGATGAAAGAAGAGTAGCGAAAGAGGTCGCGGAAAAGGCTTGACATCGCTGTTGTTCAAATTCGAAGACCAATGTACAGGAACGACGTACGATGACGTCGCCGGCCAGGCAAACGGCAACGGCCAGGCAGCCAGAACAGGCACATCGAACAATGTCAGAACATACACAGAAAGAAAAATTAAGTGATCCAGGCAAACTATTCGGACGAACTGTTGCAACCCTGCGAAAATATTTTGCTCAAAATGTGATTTAGTTAGTGTACGTAGCAAAGACCGTTCATGTCAAAGCTGTAAAGAAACACATGCCTCATAGTTATGCTAATGCAGTAATCGATATTATTGAAAGGAAAGTAATCTTTGACAGTAGAGTGTCTTTGCAACTTTTACTGGCTGTTAACGCACGTATGACTGAAACTAAGCATGAAACCATTGTGCAACGATTCATAGAGGAAAAATTTACAGACATGACCGGACACGCAAGTGATGTACAACACGTCGTATATTCAGTCAGGTACCAGTCCTATTAAGAAACTATGTTAACCTCGTACTAGCAGAAAGGATATTAACAAATTCCGGGAAAGGCCCTTTCCAGTTCAAAGTCTTACTATTCGGCCTACATTCCGCAGCAGCTACATTAAAACGTTTTTTAAATACAGTACTTGATTTAGAACTGGATACTGCGCTCATGTACTTAGACGATATTGTGATCTTGGGAAGGACGTTACAAGATCACTTAGTCAGTTTAAAAGACATCTTCGAGCGGCTACGTAAAGCAGGGCTAAAATTGCATTATAAAAAAATATTAATTTGCTCAGACGGGCATAGTTTACCTAGGATGCGTCATCTCGTCGGAAGGAATTAAAACAGGCCCAAAGAAAGTAGCAGTCATAAATAAAGTACCACCACCCAAATTGAAAAAGGAGATACATAGTTTTTTGGGAAAACCCTCCTGATATCGGCGTTTACTTCCCACAATTTGTTGAGATAACAGCGCAATAAACAACAATCGAAACAATGGTTAGAACATGGTTCTGCACCTCCAAAGAAATCGAAAACCACTTTAACGGCAAACAAAGTGATGGTATCAATTTTTTGGGATTCAAAGGGCATTTTGCTCATTGATTACCTCCAGAAAGGTGCCACAATAAACGGACATATTATGCAGAACTTCTACAAAAATTAAATGTTGAGATTCGTGCTAAACGGCCAGGAATGGAAAAGAAAAAGATTATGTTTCACCAAGACAACGCTCCCTCGCATACCAGCACAGTTGCGATGTCCAAAATCCACGAGTTGCATTTCCAATTAGTACCGCATGCGCCTTTTTCGCCGGATTTAGCCCCTTCTGACTTCCACCTTTTTCCAGAATTGAAAACGGTACTAGGTGGAAAGAAATTTTCGTCTAACGACGAGCTTATCATCTTCGTAAATGAGTATTTTGCAAGCCTTCCGGAATCGCATTTTAGAGATCGCATAAGGGCATTGGAGCACCGTTGGAATAAATGTATTGCTCATTTAGGAGAATATATTGAAAAGTAAAAATTATTTTGTATTTAAAAAATTGGTTTTTCTTTTCCATTCTCACTAGTTGTCAAACTACCCTCGTACAAGTGACGCGGTTCCAGCCCAGAAGCCCAGAAGCAGATACCACTGATAATATTTTTAATATATATATATATATATATATATATATATATATATATATATATATATATATATATATGTGTGTGTGTGTGTGTGTGTGTGTGTGTGTGTGTGTCCTAATATCCATTCAAATATAATTTAAATTTATAAAACTACAATATGATTATATGACGTTTAATAAGAAATTAAATTAGAGAAACAAAATTGCCACAATCAGAAGAAATAAATATTTTTAATCAGCTTTAACAAAAACTTTCGCTACTGATATATGAAGAACTCAAAAATTATTGCCCTAACTTAGTAGACTTCGACCAATAATTAAACAAATACTTCCATTCATTTGTCGTTGCAACTAACCTCCTACTTTTATTCAAGAATTGTTAACTTTAATATCTACCATATTCACATTCATCAAAATAATAGCATCTAAATGAGATCTGTGCAAAAAGATGTCGTTTCAAGAGATTCCTAATAAAGAATCTTATTTAAACATGTTTGTCAGTTTACATCAAAAAATTGAAAGGTGATCTCGGAATCCTAAAATCGCAACAGGCATAATCGGTGAGAGTATCGGCAATTGTTGCGTCCAAAAATGTTGGTTTGATTTATGACATTGTGCACAATTTATAGTAGAAACACGTGGCTTTTCGCTTGAAGGTGTTAGAAACATTTTGCAACTCGTCAAAATAATAATTAGCACATACTCGGAAGACTGTTTGAAACGATTCGTGATGATGGATAAAACATGAGTCACTTTGACTCAGAGTTAAAAGAACAAAGTATAAAATAGTGGCACAGAACTCACCGCCAGCTCGACAATTTCAAGTTACGTTCTTTGTCGGCAAGATAAATAAAATTATTATTAAATTAAATCGTAATTCGCAAATAAGTCTTTAAATTTTATCGTGAACGTTTTATGCACTGTATATTCTTTTAACTCGTAATTAGATCCCTTAATTTTCAAAGAATATTGCTAAGGATTGAAACATTTTGTTGTACATTTTATTCATTTGAATATATTATAATCTTTTATTTACAATATTTTATATAATAAGTTTTAGATTTACACAAACTAATTTTTAATTAGTTACCTGTTTGTTACGCTACTAAAAAGATCAAAAAAGAAACAAATTTAACAATATTTAAATATCAACGCTAAAAGATACAAACAAAAATTTCAAAAGTACTTATTTTAGTTCTTGTTAAATAATAAGTATATTATTGTCAATGCGTTTCTCATTAAATAATGACAAAAAATATTTCCTTACATGGAAGATCAAATTCTTCGAGACCTCGAAAAGCTACAAACGAACTAATTTAAATAACAGGCTTAGAATAGATTAGTTCTTTTTAAAAATTATTATCTAAGTTGTCGTTTTCCCAAATTCTTGCATAATATACATAATGTAATGACATTGAATTAATTCAAGGAAATAAAGTCAATCATACTTTGCCATTAAATGTAACAATTGCCGATAAAAAAAATGCAATGTTATAACCACTATTGCAAGAAAATCAATATTTGCCCGAATCAAAATAATAAAATTAATATACGTTGGCAATATACGTTGCAATAAATAAAATGTTTTCCAAAAAATGGATTATTTTTATAAGCACATGTTTTCTGTTGCAATTAAACGTTGAACCTGGCCGTAAGTACTGAATAAGTTTTGACTTATTTTTATTAGTTATACCTCATGAAATTTTTATAACTATCTAAAGGCAAATAACTATAAATTATTTGATGCGCCTACTGGTCAGTTAAATGGCACATTTTGAAATGTACATTTAACCTGTATTTGTTTTCACACTCAAATGGTTATCGAGAATTATCTTATATTTAATTTAAGTGGAGAAATGATAATACAGTATTTGGATTAGATGGAAAAATCGATGAAGTTAAAGGAATTATCTTAAATTAGTTTTATATAAATTGACGTCAGAGCAAAAACTACAACTTCCATTTTGCTACATAATTATCCCATGTATAATATTTAAATTTTTACTAAATATGCCATGTACTTTTCCAGATATTCTGCAAACTGATATGCAAATGCTATAGGTAGCAACTAATTACGAAATTCCTCTCCCAAATATGTTAAAATTTCTTTACATTTTTTTTCATTTGCGAAAACAACTTTCAATTTTGAGCATTTTTGCGCAAAAATAATAATTATTATCCAACAGCACATCGTCGTTAAGTTAAATATCAATTTAAGAGAAATTCATTATAACCCACAGCCAATTAAATTCAAAGAAAAAACCATTAAAGTGATCATTGTACCGAAGCTCTATGTTCATGAGGCTAAACCTAGAATAGGTTACAGTAATTTGTTCAATAAATTTTAATTATTAAAATTATGAAATTTTAAATTTAACCCATACAAATTAGATGAAAACTCTCGTAACTGTATTGAAACTGAGTTACATATTGGACTGTATGCAACTTAGCTGGTGCGTGAGCAGTATCATAATGATGATGACAACTATACATATGTCCTAATTTTTCCATATAATTACTAAGAAAAAATATCTTACACTTATTCTGCAAGAATTCATTGCACAGTTACATGATGATGAAGTAGCTCAGATGTCTGAAATTTTTGAAGGAACTTTCTTATGATTATATAAACTATGATTTGTGATGTCCCCGATCAACATTAAAACCTACAGATTAAACAAAAAGTAATATATTTGTATATAGAAGTCGACTTAATATTCAAGACTCAAATAACTATTAAAGTAGAATGAAAAGTTAATTTATGTATGCAAGAGAATAGCGAGTCTTTTCAACATTGATTATAAATTATGATAAATAGGCTATATTTTTATATAAAATATAATTTTTAAAAAACTTGCTCTTTAACATTATAACTTTTACATTTGACGTGAAGCGAATTTTCAATATAAGTATGTTAGTAGTAATTAATGACTTAAAACACTACGAAGGTAATTGAAGTGTTCGAACTTATTTGAAAAGTAGGCTTAAAGTACAACTTCAATAATTTGATACTCTCTGTACTTCCAATCATACTTGTCAGTTAAACTTCGTATAAGCTAATATATTGAGAATATTTTTTAACATAGTATTTGTTCGTAGGAGTTCGTAAAACAAAATGTATTCCTGAAAAGAGATTTTATGATGGCTGCAATTTTTGTGATTGCTCAAAAGATGCCAAACCAGTTAATTGTACAGAAATGCAATGTTATCCTAAAAGACCTGGAAATGGTAGTACATTAATATAATTTTTTTATAGCAAATGAATATTAATTAAATATTTTCATGTAAATGTTTTATTATTTAATGCGCACTTACAACCTTTTTAGTAAAAATTATTTTTTTCTGGTACAAAGCTTTAATTAACTGCTTCTATTTACCAATATTGACCTATTAGCATCGTTAAAGTTGCCAATAATAGAGATACATGTACTTTCTGTAAAAATCGTCAATAAAATCTAACAACTCTGCTAAAACTAAACTAGCGAATACTTAGATAATTAGTTATAAAAGACTATGCAATTCAATTTTGTCTAAGTACTTATAGATACAAAAATCAAAACTTAATAGAATCTGAACTTTAAAAAATTCTTTTACAACAAAGAAAGAAAAAATATATCAAAAATACGTAAACAAAGAATATTACATATTTTCCAATTCTATACGTATGAAATTTTGCAATAAAGATACTGAAAATAGATTTTCTTGCATATTATTAATTAATATTTTCAAATTTGTCATGATTTAATGAATAACGAAAATTGTTAAAAGATAATGGAGTATTTATAAGAACATTGCAAACAATTAAAATCATTCAAATTCTATATAAATATGTACATACATGTTGCTGTCATATGATCTGTGACTTGCCCCCTTGCATATCTAAAAAGTTCTATATATTTTAAGAACAAAAACGTTATGAGATAAGTACTCTTTCTCATATAATACTCGTATAATATTTTCATAAACTTTTCAAGGACTGAACAATTTTAAATCAACTAGGCCTAACTTCGAATTAAACACAACATTCAAAAAAATAAAACGATAGTTTACAACTTATAAATTATTATTTATTAAATTTAACAATATTAAACAAATACATTTATAAAAAGTGAAATCCTTTAATGCGTTCAAAACATTGTGTGTACATATATATATATGTATATATATATACTACTGTGGGCAAAAAATAGTAAGACTTTTTAATTTAAATTTCGCGCGAAAATCCATTCGTCGAAATATTTTTTTTTAAGTTGGTATGACTGTGAGTGACATCTGTGCCAAATGTCACATCAAAATAACCATTAGTGTTTAGTATACGCTTGTCTTTCTGAAATACAAAAAGTGCATTCGGCGATTTTTACAATGAGTGAAATTATTCAACAAAGAAGTTCCATTAAATTTTGTGTGCGGAATCAAATTTCTGGTGCCGAAACGTTCAGAATGTTGCAAAAGGCTTTCGGTGATAATTATTTGTCGCGAGCAAGTGTTTTTGATTGGTACAAATTATTCAAAGAGGGTCGAGAACGCATTGATGACAAACCACGTCCAGGACGGCCATCAACATGATCAACACGTCAATAGAATCAAGGAATTGGTGCTTGAGAATCGACGATTAACAGTCAGAGACCTTACTGGCATCGTTGGAATATCGGAAGGATCAGTGAAAACCATTTTGAAAGATCATTTGGGCCTAAGAGTAGTGAAAGCACGATTTGTTCCAAAATCCCTCAATTTTTTCGAAAAACAGCGTCGCGTTGACGTCTGTGAAACAATGCTTTCCGACTATCAAGACAAAATGAAAGGCATCATAACTGGAGATGAGACTTGGATCTACGCTTATGACCCGGAAACAGACGATCAATCGGCCGAATATCGTATCAAAGGTGAGCCGAAGCCCAAAAAAACCACATCAAAGCAAGTCAAAAATCAAGGTAATGTTGACAGTTTTCTTCGATTATCGAGGTATGGTGCACTCCGAATTCCTTCCGACCGACCAAACTGTCAACAAAAAATACTATTTGAGTGTTATGCGTCGTTTGCGCAATGCTATTCGTAAAAAGAGGCCAGAATTATGGGCCGACAACTCTTGGTTTTTGCACCACGATAATGCACCGTCGCATACTGCATTAATTTTTCGTGAGTTTTTCGCCAAATTTTCAACCAATATCGCGCCGCAACCACCGTATTCGCCTGATTTAGCTTGGTGTGACTTCTGGCCTATTCACAAAAATTACACGACCGCTCCGGGGAAACCGTTTTGAGTCAATTGAAGACATTAAACGTGAATCGCTACGCGCATTGAAGGCTATTTTTGAAATTGACTTTAACAACTGTTTCGAGGATTGGAAGAAACGTTGGCACAAGTGTATTGAGGCCAGGGGAGATTACTTTGAGGGGACAGAAATAGATTTGGAAGAATAAATTAAGAATTTAAAAATTATGAACAAAGTCTTACTATTTTTTGCTCACAGTAGTATATAAATATATATATATGAATAAATTATATATCTATACTATATTATATAATTGTTCATTCGAATCAGCGATTATTTGTTTAATCAATTTTCTTATTTATTTGTAGTTACATGCTCATTTCATCTTACATTCACATTTGATGACACCGCTGTATATGTATTATGCTTCGATTTTTGGGAATAACTTAATTCAACATTTTCTTATCTTCCACGGATTCACTTGTATATTATATTTCGCTATTCGCGTATTAATGAAATTAATTTGATTCTTTTGCTATTACTGTCCGCTCTGAAGATTGTTATAAATGTTATTCTAGGAATCTATGAATTCATTTCTTGGGAGACATTTTAATTCATCTGCGTTAATTTTCATTTTTAATTATTGACATCTTTATTTGGGATTATCTCAAGTAGTTTGTAATTAATTGTTATAATAATAAGCCTGTAATTTGCATTTTCCCCGTCTTCTTTTTTACGGTCGAACGTCATGTCATTAGGTATAAATGCGCTGCCCCCGATGGTTTTGTCAATCTGTCCCGTATCCCACCTTTAGACAAGTAAGTCGTCCTCTGTCAAAAAGTAGAGTTCAATCTGATTATAGATTGTGTATACAATTAAGAAAGGAAAGTACGTTGCAACGTCATATTTGAATAATATTCTACTGAACGATTAATATATTGACTTGTCATTTGGATCAAGATTGCAACATCCGCCCTGTTCTTATTAGCACTTGGAATCAATGTTCGTATTTTAACGATTCCCTTGATTACCTTTAATGTGCTTACCAGCTCAGAAAAACTGCGGAGAGTGGGAGCGATTCCCTGTCAATATGGTGTTCTAGAAAGTCATAATATTGTAACCCTGAAAGCCCTTCTGCCAATATTGAAACAAATAATCCACAAAATACGTTCGTTTAATTACTTTGCCTAATGACAAGGTTCCCTTGTGCAAAGAAAAAGAGACGAAACAACTAATAAGCGTTAAACAGATTTATTGTAAAAATGAAAAATAAATAATTAACGAAATAAAATAATTAATTAACAAATTTATCTAAAATAATTTAGACCGGAGATAATTATAAGTTAAAAATTTCTTTCTTCCCTTCACAATAAAATTTTACAACAGTACATGTTGGACACTTCCCAAGTACAACAACGAAGCACATCCACAAAATAATTGCAAAGGGTAAATTACACAAGTTAATAAAATTCAGCTTTCCACTGAATTAATTGTTACTTACGTATTTAAGGAAATGACAAAATAAAATTTGACAGTGGTTTTCAAAGCAATCATTAAATGAATAAAAGGAAATCATAAAAGCTGGCTGATAGCTAACTATTTTCCGGTAAATAAGCACAGCAAATTATCAGTTAAAACTAACTGCTCAGCAATCGTGAAGCGAATAAAAAAAAAGTATAATAATTGGCTTGGGGCAAACTATTTGCTTGTTAATGATCAAAGAAAATGATCAATTTAAACTATTTGTTAACCACTCGTGAAGTGAATAAAAGAAAAGTATAATAGTTCGCTGAGGGCAAACTCTTTACTTGTTAACGAGACAAAAAAATGATCAATTAAAACTAACTGTCGTTACCACTGTTTTTAGTTTTGATTTGTACTTATAAATTTCTAACAAATAATATCTAACAATGTGATACACCTTGAGCAGGATGTTCGAGCTCGATCTAACGGCGTTGCTTAATTATTAAGAGTGTTCTAAGAATACAGAAAAAATCTCCAGATATTGAGGGTAACAAGAACGATATTCATATATAAAACACTAGCAAGATAAATCCAGCTTTGAATTTACTATGTGTAATGGCGTTTTTTTTCCTTTATCAACCTGTTCTAAATTTTAGATCGACAAATTTTTGTAGCCAGCTTACTCAAATCCAACAACGGTTGAATGTTCCCACAAAATAAGTCCGACTACTTAATTCAAAATTGGACCATAAAATTGGTGTAAAGCTGAACCTTTTTCACTCTTTGAAAGTCGGATGTAGAAGAGAACGAGACATACGCGCCATCTCCTTTTTATGATCATACATATAATAAAAAAGTCCATGCTGAGAAACGAATACATAGTCTAGTTTATTTAATAGCCGCTAGATGTCAGTTATCTTCTGTTTTTCTTGGTAACCGTCATATGTTTAAAATGGCTACTCCGTAGCAGAAATCATTGTATGCTCACGAGTTTGCGAAGAGCAATTCCGTGATTACAATGCAAAGACGTTTCAGGTTGAGCTACCAAATTGATTCTCCGAATGGGTAGAACATTCGAAGATGGTATCGGCAGTTTGTAGATACAGGATGTGTATGTAAAGAAAAGAGTCCTGACCGCACTAGTGTCTCTAAAGAAAATGTTGCACGAATTCAAACTGCTTTCCAACGTAATCCTTCAAAATCAACTCGTCGTGCCAGTCGGGAGTTACAACTGCCTACAACAACAATTTGGCGTGTTTTGAGACGGGTTGGTTATGAAGCCGTACAAGTTACAGTTGTCATAAGTTCTGCGTCCTGATGACAAACGGAAACGTGTGGCAATTTGTAACGAGATTCATGATGGTATTGATAATGATAACACTTTCGCACAACGCATCGTGTTCAGTAATGAAGCGACTTTCCATGTTAGTAATCTGGTAAAGAAACACGATATTCGAATTTGGGATCTACAGAACCCACACACAGCCATTGAACATGTACGAGATTCGCCTAAAATAAATGGGTTTTTTGCGATATCCCGATCATCTGTTTACGGCCCATTCTTCTTTGATGGAAACACGGTTAACGGTCAGCAGTATCTCGCTATGTTACAAAACTGGTTGTTTCCGAGGCTGCATTAAAACAACTTCATTTTTCAACAAGGCTCTACCGAACCATTGGATTGCTCGTCAAGGAGCTGGCGACTTAGTATGTCTCAGCTAGGCTCCACGGTCACCGGACTTAACACCCTGCGACTTTTTCTGTGGGGTTTCGTTAAAGACAACGTTTATGTACCACCACTCCCACAGAACCTGGAAGAGTTGAAGAACCGGATCCGTACTGCCATAACATCAGCGACGAAGGACATTCTTGCCCGAGTGTGAGAGGAATTTGAGTATCGATATGATATTGTTCGTATCGCTGATGGAGGACATATTGAACATCTGTAATCTGAACTTGAGAGGTTCGTAAATATGTATGTAAAGTTTCATATAACTACCACTGCACTGAAAAAAATCAGTGCAGTAGTTGTGCCCTGAAGAGGTCCCATACAAAGTGAAGTAACAAGTCTGAAACTGCTTTGTACACTCTTAAAGTCAGTTGCTATATATATGTATACATACATGAATATATATATATATATATATATATATATATATATATTTCTACATTAGACTGCTAAAATTATTATTTAGTTTATATGCAGTTAATGATTTAACGTAGCTATTGAGGATATTAGACAGAGGATAATTATTTTGTCGTACATACTTATATTCATTAGTTTTAACATTGTGGTAAAAGTAAAATCTTTACATATACTTAATATATTTAAGGACTGAAAATTATTAACTTTTACATACGCGCAATAGCTTTGACTTACTTGTTGAACAACAGCTGATAATTATTAAATCCTTATGTATGTTCAATAGATTACATACTTTCATTAGCTTTAACAGTTGATAACTATTAACTCTGTACACACGCACACACACATTCACATACACACACACACACACACACAGTATATATATATATATATATATATATATATATATATATAATTACTTCTATCTAGACAGAGGATAATTATTAAATCTTTATATAAGTGCATGTGTGTGTGCGTGTTTATTTACATTTATTACCTGCTAAATCCCTTGCACTTCTACGAAGCGCGCACTGCCGAGCGAACACTCGCAATGCCAACTCTAGTTATCCTTTGCTTTTTTGCAATAGTCCTGATAATTGAAGGGAGTTTTAAATGTAATTTTACGTATACTTTTTACATTCCTTAAACTCCACACCTGTATTCAGTTAAGCAGTATTTAATTTCTTGAAATTATTATATCTAAAATGAACTAAATATTCTCTAAAACGAATAGTATGTCTCATCTAACCAGTGTATTTTCTATCACAGTCATGTAATTCTGACTTTTGTTCAACATCAGATTTATTGAAGTTGAATTTGATGGAGCCTGTGGTTGATTAACTTAATCACTAAGGTTGATATATAACCCCTTTCCACATTAACTTTTATAATTCTGTATACGCATTTCGACAACAAGTTGTCATCATCTGCAGACAATTGCAAAGTGTCGCACCTGGTAAACCACGGCGAAAAATACCTGTACGAAAACAAACTCCGTACACGATCTATACCGCTGATATCCAAGATGTACACTAGATGTACACAGTGTACATCTTGGTTCTTGGTTAATGTGGAAAGGGGTTATATATCAACCTTAGTGATTAAATCAGATTTATTCTTGAAGTTATTTCAAAGACTCCTTATTTTCTATTCTTCGGTATGTTTAAATATCCCTAATTACACCCAATTCGCCGTTATTCGGCAAGCTGACAAAATATGTCTGTTAATGTAAATGATAACAGTTAAATAATTTAGGAAAGTTGTTCTAGATATAATTCAAGAAGCATGAATTAGTTAATGTATATGTGGCTCTTAGCTTACATTAATTTCAAATTTCTTTAGCGTTATTACTGAAGATGAGATAATCTTAGTGGAAATTTGTATATGATTCAATACTTATATGAATAGTGCACAAAATTAATAGTTTAGTTTAGTAAAAAGCTGCTGTTCCAAAAACGATACAAAAGATATATGCAGAAACGTGTCGCAAAAATATCCGACAACTAAACTAGCAGAACGAGAACTTGTCGTCTTTAAAGCTTCAAGCTAATATAAGTAGAAGTAAATAAAAAGTTAAAAATTCATTATTCACAAATCATTGAATCGAAATTCCAAAAATCGCAAACGTGTAATTTTAGAAATTATATGTATTGAAGCGATCGTAAAGTTTATATGCAATCGAAAAAAAAATATAAATTTCATCCAAGATGAATTCCATATGCAAAAAAAATGGTCTGTTAGTAAGGATATATCAATAAAGATCGATAAAGATAATACTTAATTACTTTGACATTCATAAAGGAGTTATTCGCCATTAATCATTATTATTCGTTACGTAACTATGAAGAAGACAGGAATATTAAAATCATACATCGCATCGACCACCAACCAGTCCCAACTTGAACATACATATTTGTATGTACATGTTTAGGTTTTTAAGACAATCACTCATTGCAACATAAAAACCATCTGTCAAACAACCCACTTATCGAAGGCGTCTATAAAACCTAGAATTAAATTACCTGTAGAGAAATTTAACAATATTTTCACATCCTTACAAAAAAATGTATGGTATTTAATACATTCTTCACAAAGAAAAGATGATTACAAACTATCCCATATAAGCAAAAGTGATTTAGGATCATTTGAAATATTGCCAAAAAATATTATTTGTAGTGAAAAAGCAATTTAAACTGTTTACTAGTTATTTAATAACAAATTTTATTATTTTTCTAATTACAATGAATTAATTTAACACGAAAGAAAATTCACATTCTAGATAGCACAAGCATAGGTAATTATTGTATACAAAAAAACATTTGTTAATATTTCTAACTACATTACAAAACTTCGTTGCACCCATTAAATAAGTTTTCGTATTATTGAAAAAAAAAATATATATATATCAGAGCTTCTAACGAATCAATCTCTTGAAAGTAATTTTGATGGAGCCTGTAGTTGATTACCTTGATCACTGAAGGTTGATATATAACACATTACATACTAATTTTCATATTCTGTATACGTATTTCGACAACTAAGTTGTCATCATCAGCAGATAATTAAGTAGTATAGCACCTGGAAAACTACGGTAAAAAATACCCGTACGAAAACAAATTCCGCACGCAATCCGTACCACTGAAAGCCAAAACGTACACTGTACTTTCAGCTTGGCAAGGGGTTATATATCAACCTTCAGCGATCAAATCAATGTCTTGTATATTTTCTACAGAATTTAACTATAAAACTAAATTACCCAAAGCGAAGTTATTGAAAATTCATGGAAACCACGTGATTGATAAATTGACACTATAATCAAAAGTCCTTACTTTGTGTTGGCCACGGAACTTGGAATAGTGAAATCGTCAAATAAATAAAAAGTGTAAAAATATCGTGCTAAAAAATGTGTCTGTACATTTTTCGTTTAGCAAAATTGTGTTTCAGCAAAGTTTATTAACAAAATTTAAGGAGAAAATTATATCCATTTACTGACTGGTATAGAAGTAAATATAAAGTAAATCGATTTTAAACATTAATTATTCATTATTCAAAAATCATTGAGTCGAAAATTATATAAGTATATATGTATATACTCAAACTTATTAGCAAATCATAATACTAGACTAAAAATTGATTATTGTTAGTAAATGTGATTGGTGAATTTATATAATTTAATAGAAATTCTATTAAAAGGTCAAATATTAATTATACATATGCAATGTCATCTAAGTACCAAACCTCATTGAATCAATTAATTTTATTATTATTATATATACTATTATTATATATATATAGTATATATAGTAGTTTTCAGTCTTAGCATTATGATTTACTAATAAGTTTGAGTACTGACTTGTACTCATTTATCAAAAGTTTAGTAAGATTCAAGTTTATTAATTTATTCTATTCAAATTATATGACACAAATAACCTAAAAAATGTTATTTATTAATATGCGATTGTAGCGAGATTATAACATCTTCAATTCGAAGTGTAGAAAGAATTTCTGAAATAGGTACGTTACAGAAATTCAATAATTTTTCCCCAATAATTAAACGTACTACTTAATTTTAGCAATTAATAAAACGTTACTAATCCAGAATTACTCAGATAAAACAGAATTATTCTGATAAAACCCACACACCAAATTATGTCTTTATGTTCAAAAAGCTTCAAGTAAAATGTCTATCACTTGGTAAATCCCCAAAATTCAAAGTAAAACACACTCACCTATACGCAAAATTAAGTCAAACCCGGATTGTGAAACCAAGTAAACATTTCTAAACAAACAAATGGAACCACATATTGATAATAACTAACCCACAGAAGAGATAATTAAACGAATGAGATTTAAAACTAATTTTCACAACTCAAAAAAGAAACAATAGCTAGGAAAACACTTCACGAATGTCCGATACACTTTGCATAAAAATAATTTTTTTATCATGTTTCTAAATTATTTGTTTTAAATTAATAATTATTTGCATTTTTGCAGTGCTCGAATTAACCAGAAACCCATTTAGTATGGTAGCGTAATAAATTTACTAAGCACTACGTGCAAATATTATAATTGTCATTATTATTAAATAAATTAAAAGATAATGATTTGATGGAGGTAATAACTCTAATACGACAGGACGTAAACGGTATATGGAAGCTCACCCGTAATTAATTTATCGACACATCACCCTCAAAATAACAACATTAACATTCGGGTAGAAATAGACATAACTTAAATCTCCTAAACATTCAGAAAAAGATAAAGTTAAAAAAAGTAAGAATTCTAGATTGAAAAATTAACATAGCTTACAAACGTACATGAAAGAATAACATGGTTAAGCTATAACAAGCCAACATTTGCAGAAAACGTTTAGTGGTTATAAAACTCAACACTTGTATGTTTTGTAACCACTAAACGTAAAAAACATACGGGAAATAAAGAGAAGCATCAACTAAAAAAAAGGATATAATAAATGTAAATATTTTAGGATAACCAAAGTGTAGCAAGGAAAACGTTTTTATACAGAAATAACATGATTGGTGCAGGTAGATATACATAAGAGTAACACAACTAATATAGTTATAACGCAAACACGAAGAAAGAAAGGATCCCAGGATGAAACTGGACTGTACAAAAGAATAAAGTAAAGAATTAAAATAAATGTATCGTACTATTCGTAAGAAAAGCATCGAATTAACGAAACAGAGGATCTTAATTCATACAACGTAAGACAGAGTTTATACCAAAATTAAGGTAATTAGCTTAGAATTGTAGCTAAAAACGTAACAAGTCCTATACCAGGAAAATTAATTTAGTATTATAGAGATCTATTTAAATAGGTGGACACAATTGTAATGGGCTATATTTTCCGAGTTATGTGTTGTATTTGAATTCTGTATTTTATTCTGTATCATTATACATACACTAAAGTTTATAGATTTCGAAGTGCCGCTCTTTGGCAACAGATAACATCTAGATCAGAGATTTTTAAGTGTTGCTGTTCTGTAGACAGAATTTCTTTTTTTCACAGACCCGCTGCAGAATATTTAATTTTCCTGAACCTATTAAAGTCAAATGTGTTTCTTACAGTAACTCTATAATTGAAGAGTGAACAATTATAAAACATGTATAATTTTCTTCAGATCTTTATTGAAAAGACAAAATGGAAATGATATATTTGGATTTTTGAGGAAACTAATTAGAACCTATTAAAATTCTTACATAAATTTAACAAGTTCAATTTATATATTATTACACTCTCTATATTAATAATTTTCTATATCGTTTTTAAGATTAATTTATTTAATTTAAAAGACAATTCGATCTTGAATTCCTAAATTATTATACTATCATTATTTGTTCGATCCTCGTATATATTCAGATGCAGAGTCCTTTTGTGTATAAATGGTCAAGGCTGCAATAAAAACCGAAATCAGGTACTTGAAGTTACCAACTTTTCACTGACTTATATTCGATATCAATTCAGTTATGTTGATTTCTAAATGAAATTCGCGATTCAAATACCAATCCCGATTTTCTTTTTTTTACACAGAATACACGTCTACTATTCTGTGTAAATAATTTGATTAATACTTAGATTGAAATGAAGATCACAATTCTAATGTATGCTAATTTATTTCCCGCCAGTTTTTAGCGTGCCTGCTCTTATTTGCTATTGGTTGATTCAAACATGACCAGTATCCCCTTCAGCTATGGGGTCGGTTCCGTATAAGGCCATAGTCGTAATAGAACAGCTCTCTTCGCTTTCTGTCGTCATCCAGACTACACGCAGTCCTTCACGTGTTTCTGCCGCGAACCGTTATTCGCGCTTTTTGTGACCTCGTGTTTAATTTCGCGTCCGCGGAATATACACAGCATCCTGACCCACAATATACACATACGCACAAACCGCAAGTATTTTACGTGTCGCCCGATACACATTTTAATATAATCCTTTTTTATATTTTATTAGCAGCTTTTGTACATCCAGACTTACCTTTTATTTCAGCTGTGCTATTACGTTTATCATATTTTATTTGTTGCTCTCGTTATTAACTACCTTTATTTAATATACTCAAGCTTTAAGAATGAATTTAGCTTAGTGAATAAAATTTTATGGTGTACTTAATTCAAATAAACTTATTATTTCTATATTTTATAGAAACAAATTTTTTGAGCTGTGGATTGTAATGTCGTCGTACACATAAACTGCTAAATTTTTAATTTCGTTATATTTACTATATAATTAATCTCAAACAGAACATATTACATGTTCCAAATAATTAAAAGATGCGCAATTATTAAAAAAGATAAGTTGTAGTACAAATAACGGATACATTCAAATTCTATTATTATAATACAATTAGCAAGATTGGTATTAGTATAACCAGTTTTAAACTTGTAATAAAACATGAAATGTCATATAATAAAAATAATAAAATGATCTAAAAATCAATCGGTTGCTACCTCGAACAAACATTTCACCTTTTGAAAAAAAACAATCATCAGAATATACGAAAAGTATTTCGAAAGCTTTTAAAAATATACCGCGATAATATACCAGGTAAGGGAATAATTTGCAAATCCGACATTCTGCTGAACGGGCGTTAATTTTTCCGATGAACTCCTCGAAAGCATAAAAACGACTTTAAAAATAGGTTAAGTGAAATGCACTTCACTTGCCATTCTTTGTAATTGGATTAGCCGAAGTGCAATTAAAAAACTTATATACCGTTGAAAATTTTATGACATGAAGCGACATCTTGTATTAAGTTATTATATCAATTATGCTAACGAAAAAAAAATCGAAAGAATATTGATCAGAATAAACACGGATGTAAAGATTAGCACTACAAAATGTCACTACATTCATTCGCGGCAGATTTATTACGAGGAAAAATATGAAAACAATGAATTAAACTAATTACTTTCGAATTGAAGAAATTGTAATAGAAAATTCTTCATATCTACGAGAGTAATTTGATAAGTAGTGAGAATGGAAAGGAAAAACGAATTTTTTAAATACAAAATAATTTTTATTTCTCAATATATTCTCCTAAAAGTGCAATACATTTATTTCAACGGTGCTCCAATACCATTATGCCATTTCTAAAATGCGATTCCGGAAAGCTTGCAAAATACTCATTTACGAAGATGATAAGCTCATCGTTAGACGAAAATTTCTTTCCACCTAGTGCCGTTTTCAATTTTTGAAAAAGGTGGAAGTCGAAGGGGCTAGATCCGGCGAGTAAGACGCATGGAAATGCAACTCATGGATTTTGGACATCGCAATTGTGCTGGTATGCGAGGGAGCGTTGTCTTGGTGAAATAGAATTTTTTCTTTGCCTTTCTTGGCTGTTTAGCACGAATCTCAACATTTAATTTTTGTAGAAGTTCTGCATAATATTGTCCGTTTCTTGTGGCACCTTTCTGAAGGTAATCAATGACTAAAATGCCCCTTGAATCCAAAAAAATTGATTTCATCACCTTGTTTGCCGATAAAGTGGTTTTCGCTTTCTTCGGAGGTGCAAAACCACGTTCTAACCATTGTTTCGACTGTTGTTTAGTTTCGGATGTACTGTAGTGTATCCAAGTTTCATCGCAAATAACAAATCGCCTACAAAAATCAACCGGATTCCGCTTATAAAGGTCCAAGCACTCATTGGAAATGCGCAAACGAGTGAACTTTTGATCAGTCGTAAGCAATCGCGGCATCCATCTTGCCGAAAGCATGGAAAGGCCCAATTCTTTCGTTAAAATGTGGTGTACGCGTTCTCTTGAAATGTATACCATGTCTGCTATCTCTCCCACTTTGAGTCGTCGATCTTGCGTAATAATATTATGGATTTTTATAATCATTTCCTTAGAAATCACGATTTTGGGTGCTCCAGAGCGCCCTTCATCAACATAGCTTGTTCTACCACGTTTAAATTTATTTACCCATCTACTTATTGTGGCGGATGGTGGAGCAGATTCACCTAATGGTTCCCGTAAATCATCTTTTATTTCGATAGCTTTCATACCCTTAATTACGAAGTATTTAATCACCGCACGATACTCTGCTTTTTCCATTTTAACAAAACGATGTGTTGCTTCTTTTTCAATCAGCTTCCAAAAATAAACTAATCAACCGATTTATCTAAATATCGGAATGTAAACGTATAAATAGGCAACCTAAATTACAGTGTATTTATTTTTCTAATTAGAGCGCCACCTATGTGTCATTCTCACTACTTCTCAAACTATCCTCGTATGTTAGCATTAATGTAAATACGATTTCTTTTTGTACATAGTTCATCTGGTTTATCTGCTCATTTTTTGTAATGAGATAAAGAAATTATTTGATCTCCAAAAAGAATTTGGAATATAAAGTCACTCGCAGCACTTACAATTCTATTTTAATATTTATCAATATTATTGGAGGAATTTTTATTGAATAAACACACATTAAATAAAATTAAATTATCAAGAATACCAATATGTAGAAATTCATAGTGACATAATTTCATTATTTACAACCACTAAGGAAGGTATGTATTCCTCTTGTAGTTGAAAACTACAAGAGAAAAAGTGCTCCCATAAGGTTTTTCATTAGTTTCTTGTAAAAATCCTTTTCCTTCTCTAATGAAGTGTGCAAATATTAACACGAAATATTATATATATATATATATATATATATATATATATATTATTTATTTCTTTACCAATACTTGGCGTCAATGTGTGCACACTTCATCAACACTCAACATTATAGTTAAATACGAATTAAATACCTTTACATTAGTAATTTAAATAAAACAACACATTTAAGAAACTTTAAATTAAATAACCAAAATTAATCTCTTTCACATACAGATGGTTAGAAACATGGCGAAACCACACAAAAGTTACCAAACCATACAATACTCCACATTTTGACTAGTTGACGTCAATGCGGAAAAGAACTATGCTAAAAATGCGGGTTACATTAAGCCAGTAGTACTATAAGCTACATGGTTATTATATATGTAAGTATATACCAATATGAGTAAATGACATTTAGATTCTGTACATCTGATCTGAAATTTATGCAATTTTGTTGTTTAATCTCCATCATCTCTAAGAATTCCTTTCGTAGTTTTTCGATTATTTACTATCTTTAACATTTAAATGTTTTAAAAATCTGGCTTATGATTATTATTATTCATACGTAAGTTAAAATTAATGGCTATTACTACCTACTATTACGTAGTTAAAGACAGGATTGGAATCAATACCCATTTCTGTTGTCAACATGCTAATATTGTACAATTCATCATTCATATAAAAATAGCATGACAGTTTGATACAAGTGAAAAGTTATTATTTTCATATTTTTGGAAGATTTCATTATTATTCAATTGCATGTTATTCAAGATGCTATTTAAGGATTTTTTGTTTTTTCTTTTCTATTTTTAAATTTTTACTATAACCGTACCTTAGTTTTTTTTTAAACTTTTGTTCTTTATACGCTTGGTGATTACTTTTTCCTATTACCTCTGAGATGCGCTTTCCATAACCTCTTTTCGCTTTAATTTGCAATCTAATATCCTAGGACAACAGTGTATGTTTCAATTTAACATCATAGCTCTTTTTCCTAAATTCCTTTCTAGTCGATTTTAACTAATACTTTTTAATCAAAGTATTAGTTGCCTTATATCTGTCTCTTATGCTTATGATATAATATTTTCTCTCAGGCATATTTGTTAATATCAGTCTTGAAGGTGATTTTGATGGAGCCTGTGGTTGGTTAACTTAATCATTAAAGGTTGATATATAACCCCTTTCCACATTAATTTTTATAATTCTGTATACGTATTTCGACAACTAAGTTATCATCATCAGTAGATAATTAAGCAGTGTCGTACCTGGAGAACTATGACATGAGATACCCGTACGTAAAAACTAATTCGGCACAAGATCCCTACCGCTGAAAGCCAAGAAGCACACTGGTAGTTCTCCAGGTGCGATACTGCTTAATTATGTGCTGATGATTATCGAAATACGTTTACAGAATTACGAAAATTAATGTGGAAAGGGGTTATATATCAACCTTTAGCGATTAAATACCAGTCTGTTTTCTTGTAGATTTTCTCAAAAGAGGTTTCTAGTTTCTATTTATAAAGGGTTTTCCAATAAGGACTTGACAACTTTTTTTTGAAAATAAAATGCAACCCGTTGTCTCACTGGCACGGCAACATCACACAACGAATATGTAGACTCAAATTTTTGCACTAAACTTGTTACTGCCTGTATACTAGGGCGAGAATTACGACCGAAAATCGGAGTTAACGCTCTTAAAGTAGCGGTGACCGACTCCGAATTTCTTTAGTAAATTTTTATAATTTGCAGAC
This sequence comes from Dermolepida albohirtum, assembly GCA_031893035.1. Classification (NCBI taxonomy): domain Eukaryota; kingdom Metazoa; phylum Arthropoda; class Insecta; order Coleoptera; family Scarabaeidae; genus Dermolepida; species Dermolepida albohirtum. The sequence continues at coordinate 14,418 of JAVIWB010001162.1, read as the reverse complement.
GTTGTTCGTTCGTGTACTTTACCATGATGAAAATGTTAAGTTTACTGAATAAATTGACAGTGACAGTTCGATGATTAGTGAAAGGGTACGTTCACAAATTGAATTAAAAGTTGTTAAGTCCCTATTGGAAAACCCTTTATATTAATCCAAATATTGCCAAATAAAGGAGGCATAGATAGGCTCTGAGTTATTATTACGCCCAAGATCATGGCGCCACTTAAAACCATTGACTGTCGATATTCATTATAAACGAACAAGAAAACCTTCAAAAAACTTCCGAAAAACGATTACGAATTCGAACTAGAGATACCGGCGTGACAAACCATTAGCTTACCACAAAGAAGACTTTAGGAATTAAACTAAATTTATTTATCAATTTCCGTGCTATGTAAGTAACCGAAAATTTAGTTAAATACGTAATTCACGACATTTCTATAATCGTGATATAAGAATATTTCTACATATCAAACAATATAAAGTATTGTTCCATATATAACCATGCAAATAGACCTTTCCGATTCAGATGTGGCAATGTGTCACCGTTTGTCGAAATAAAACCTAAAAAATTTATACGACTCCCGTAACAGTACGAACACATGTATATAATATTTGTTTATGTCCTTCCAATATCTGAAAAGTTATGTGTTCCAGTGAGATTTTGCCGATTTATTTGACGCTAACCTGATTTATAACATTTCCTGTGTTATTTTATTACTATGAAGGCCAACTGTGAAACGTGTTTATTTTAAAACACAATTAGATTAATATCCTTTTTTTCACAGATATCCATGAAATTTATCTTCTGTATGTGAATTTTTTTTATCTTAAATTGACAACGAAAATTTTAACTAAAGCGCGTAGAAACAAAAGCGATTTTAATATTAAAGTAAATATTGAGTACCAAACTATACTTTATTTATTGTTGTCAATGGCACAGTTTAAGTTTCTTTAGACAGGAAATATTGACAATTGACAACGATAGGGCGGTGGTTTAGATTTTCATAACTCTCTTTTTTTCTTATATAATTTTTATATAAACCAGAATAGTACTAAATACATCAAATTTTATCTAGTTGTGAATGATATTCTCTTTAAAGAGGATTCCATTTTCATGGAATCTCTATATACCATCCTACATGAAGATCTAAAATTGTCAAAAGCTTCCAAGTGGATACTTCAAATCCTGACCAACGAAAACAAGGATGCGTGTTGCAATTTGTCGAGCAATGTTTACGTCACGCAATGACGGCATGAATGGTGCTTTCTTTATTTTCATCAGTTGTCAAAATGAATGGGATACGAATGAAGTTTTTTAATCACGAAATCAAACAGAAGTCAACACAACTGAAGCACACTGACTCATCGCCATCGAAGAAAGTTCAAGTTATCGTCAGTACTGAGAAAATGATGGACATGTTATAACATAACGAAAACACTCCTTGTGTTCCAAATGACACTGTTGTGATGACTACATCTTTTAAACATATTTTAGAAATGAAGTTCCTTGTAGCATTGCGATTATGTTGAGAAAGAATTTACAACTTTGTAGTGTAAGTAGAGGCTAAAGCTATCGTGTATATTAGTTCTTTATATTGTGTCACCACTTCCATATATTTTATAGTGTTTACTTTCTTCTTTCCTAGCTATTCCTCATTGTTCTTCTTAAATTCAACTTCTTCCGTTTCTTCCATCTCTTGTTAATTTTATTCAAGTACATTATGTGCATTGTATCTTAAAACCTATCTTTTCTATTATAACTTCAATTTCTTTTCAACATCCCTACATGACTTCTTGTGCTATTCTTTTTTTGCGTATATTTTCTTATGAAATTTCATCACGAGTACATTCGATTTTCTCTAGATAGATTTTAAAAATATTTTTTTTAATTAAATGATTTTATTTTATAATCGAAACATGTTTTTGTGGCTTTTACTGTTCCGCTAATTTTTTATTTTCAATATTCGAAAACTTATCCGAACATTTTCACATTCTTCTTCGTTATTTATTATGGTTACTTCCAATTACACTTAATTTCTATCATTTCGATTGCGGTAATTACAGAGGTATATGCAATATTATGTCAACAGGAACATTGTAAGAGTGGTGATGGAAGACAAAATCCAACAGAAAATATTGAATTAAGCAAATCATATGCCAATGATATACACTCATTTCCAATCGCCGGTATAGAAAAAAATTCTTCATAAAAAGAGAGACATATATTGCTTTCATACATCTCAAAGTGTCTATGGCTATTATTGAATAATCGTGTCTGCCCAACAGGAGTGAACCGTCGTGTAACAAGGGAGGTCGTCCAAAATACATATGTGATATATACCGTTGGACATTTTTAAACTTTAAAACCGTCTGTAAGTAATGCATTTTATTTAATCACGGTGCCATATCCTTACACATCACGAATGAAAGGCTGATGGAGCACAAATAACCACATAACAGGAATTGCATTAAATAATGTCCATAAGTTTGAAGTGTTGCAAATTGTATGGAAATGTATTCATATAAGTAAAGAACCTCAAGCAGGAGTATTGCATGCGGAAAGAGAACAACGAGAAATTAATATGTGCAGCGAAATTGAGCATAATGAACCGATTTCATCCATCAAATCAAGTATCAGAGCAAATTAGTGTTCTAGAGAGAGCGATAACAAGAATTCCGAAAAGGTTTGGCTACCGTAACTACAAAATTCAACAACAAGAAATACTTTCCGGTAACCAAATAAAAAGTGTAAATTTGCGTAAGAACGTAATGAAGGGAATTGCTGAGAAAGACTTATCTCCTATTCGTTTATGTCGTCCGACAAATGGTATTCAACAAATGCTTCGATAATACTGACTATCATTTATACACATGCATACATATAATGTAGCAACTATGTCGATATTTTACATTACTTGTAAGGTTCAAGTGACCAACAGTGTATGTATGTGTATGGGCGATATCTCTTCCTACACAATAGCTTGCTCCTGTCAGACAGACACGACTATCCAGCTTTGTCTACGACTCGTAAGTAAATATCAATACAAAACAATAGAATAAACGCCAATTATGTTAACATTGTGATGAATTGTTATCAAGATAACTAGGTAGTAGTAAGAGTTGAAAAGAAAATACCCAAACCATTTATACCCTACACCACACTGTTTTAAAGATATTCAAACTTATGTAGCTTTATTACAGGCACATACCAAACACGAAGTTAGGGAAATGCGGGTTGACAAATGTGCTTTGTTATTTACAGATTATCAAATGGTGATAGCAGAATATGAGCAATTACTTACATACATATATACATACATACATACATACTGATAAACATCTTTATGTTTAAATTTCGTATTTGCCGGAGTTTTCCAGGTGCGAGACTGTTTAATTGTCTGCTGACGATGACAACTTAGGTGTCGAAAAGAATACGAAAATTAAAATTAAAAAAAGGGGTTACATATCAACCTTCAGTGATTAAAATACTTTAATGAAAGAGCATGACCGATGGAGGTTAGTGCTAAATATGACAAAAACAAAATACATATGTAACTATAAGATACTCTTAATAAAATAGAAAAAGGTACGGCAGTTTCGACAAAACTATCTGGTGGAACAAATTTTAGACAAACAAAACATATATTTTCAAAACGGATTTCTATAGATTAGGAGTCTTGGCCGAAACGTGCAGTAGAAAAAGTTGCAAATTAGCATTAGCATATCATGCGCTTAATATGGAAATCAAAAGGATGGTAGAAATAATGAACAGTATCGTGGATACCATAAAAAAATGGAACTCATATAGTGCAGGTATCTGAAAAGGGTGCCAGAGCTAAACTTGCACATAAAATGTGGAGTGAATTACTATGGATAGAAAGAGAACAGAAATATCTATAAAATGGCTCGACAGTGCGTTAAAATTAAGGAAGGAAAAGTGCATCGATAGAGAAAATTAGATGTCCATATACAAAAAATGACAGTAAGGCTGTAAACACTCATCTATATACATAATTTCCTTTTTCATTATTTACCACTAGTCGTATTTTAGAATAAGTGTCTAACAAATTCTTTTTCTTTTTTAGTACGTTGGCCGTTTTATCATAACTATAAAATTTATTCTTTTGTATTTGGGTATTTTGACTAGTATGGGATAATAAAACACTCAGTTTATATTGACGATTTCATTCGATCGATTTTTTAATACTTTTTTTTAATATATAAATATTTATGAATACATACATTTTTTTTTACTGTACACGTAAATTTAAACCCACACAAACATAATTAACAAAATTATACTGCGTTTTTATTTACTTGTGTCCGAACCTTGTTGTTATGTATGTACATTTAGTAAAAGTTTTTCTAATCTGCAGTCATTTATTATTTCTTTGTTTCCCTTTTTCTCCCGTGTTTTTGTATGAATATTTGTAAATTTACATCGATATATGAATGCATATACAAGGAGACGCACACAATTTATTTTCTAAAGATTAAGTTATTATAAATGTCGCTAATATTGATTACGTCTCTTCTATCGTGTATTGTGTTTTAATTTTCTATTATATGTATCATTTGTTGAATTATACGTTCGCCGTGCTTTCTATTTTGAAGATTTTAGTATTATTAAAGTTGAATTCATGTCTTTTTTTCCCAAAGCATGTTTAGATAAGGCTGTTTAATTATTTTGTTGCTATTTAAACAACATTTGTGTTAATGGATTCTGTCTGTCCTATGTAGATATTTTTTTATTTGTACCTTCGCAACATGGGCATTTTATTGGGTTGGCAACTAAGTACTTTCGGTTTTGTAGTATAAAATAAAACACTTTTTTTTTAAACAAAGAATAGTTTTTAATCAATTATATATTTTCCATTTTGCTCAATTTTTGCTTATCAGCAAAAAACTGAACCAGGTGCGAGTGAAGGTCATCGTCATTTGTGAAAGTTTTACCATTCAAAGAATTCTGCAAACTTCGAAATAAATGGTAATCAGATGGTGCTAGATCAGGGCTGTATGGGGGATGTGGCAACACTTCCCAGCTTGTGCGAGGCCTTGCATTATCTTGGTGGAAAACTACACCTTTCCGATGTGACAATTCTGGCCGTTTTTCTTTGATTGCTTCATCCAGTTTTATTAATTGTTGACAGTAAACATCAGAATTGATCGTTTGGTTCCTTGGAAGCAGCTCAAAAATCACAACACCTTTGCAATGGATGCAATTCAGCTTTCGATGTGGTTTGAGCTGGTTTATCGTGTTTGCTTCATGATCATTTTGAACTATGTAACTGTACAGGACCCATTTTTCATCACCAGTGATGATTCTTTTTAAGAAAGGGTCGATTTCATTTCGTCTAAGGTGCATATCGCAGAAGTTGATTCTTTGTGTTAAATGAATTTCTTTCAATTCGTGAGGTACCCAAATATCAAGCTTCTTAACTAGCCCAAGACATTTTAAATGTTTTTCAATTGTTGTGTGCGATACATGTAGCCTCTCCGCAACCTCTCGAACAGTTTTATGACGATCCTCTTCAATTACGACTTTGTTTTGGTCATCATCAACTTCAGTAGGCCGACCAGAACGTTGCTCATCTTTGAGGGGAAAATCTCCAGAACGGAATTTTTTATACCAATGCTGACACGTGCGCTCTGTTAAGCAATTGGCACCATAAACTTCACATATCTTTTTGTGAGCCGCAGCAGCTTTCTTTCCTTTACGGAAATAAAATAGTAAAATATGTCGAAAATGTTCGTTTCTGCACTCCATTTAAAATTAACCCACAAATAATAGCTTTAATAAAAATCACGCACTACTTACTTCTGAAGTTACGTCAATGTGACTAGTATCACGCGACAAACGGTAAAGTACAGCACTAACATACGTTATACAAAAAATAAAGCAACGCTCTCTATCAGTAAAAACCGAAAGTACTTAGTTGCCAACCCAATATTATATATATATATATATATATATATATATATATATATATACCGTATGTTTGTTTTTCTTTAAGTCTTAAGTGTTAATTTTGGTAAAAGAAGATTTGTTTGTATTTTTCAGTTTGTGGACTATTTTAATGTTGTATTTTCTAACGAATTTATTTAGATTTTCTGGTGTAGTATATACGGTAAAGTCATGAATTTTTTCGTCGTTATTTGTATTATCGGCATTTTCTGTATTTACAGCCTATAGTTTGTTTTCTTTATTTTGAAGTGTGAATAATTTTTTTATTTTTTTTCTATGAAGATCAGAGGATAGTTATTTGTCAAATATTGCTTTAATTTTATTTATGCTTCTTGCAATGTGTTTTTCTGAAAATTATTTCTTTGTATTTAGTGGGAACATTTGATAACAAATTTAGACGACTATCTGAATTAGTAGGTTTGATGTACCAATCTGAATAAATATTACATCTTTCTGTTACCATTATATCCAGGAAATTCAAACAGTTCTTATCTTCGCCTTCTTTTGTGAATTGAAGTTCTTTGTGAAAGGAATAAAATAAGTTTAAATTTGTTTATCTACATGAATTGGTGTCGTGAAAATAAAGTCATCGACATATGTATCTTTTAGAGAACAGTATATGGAAGAAAAGATTATTCAGTATTTTATTCTCTAATTCCTCCATAACGAGGTTTGCTATTAGAACAGAGATGGGTGACCCCATGTGTTGAAGTTGAAATATGTTAATTCGAAACATAGAAGCCGTTTTTTGATAGTGGCATGTACTCTTATATAGTATCCTAGTTTTCTTCTATTGCCTCCAATCTCCCCCCCCCCCCCCGAAATATTAATGTGAGTATTTTTATTCACCCATACCGGTCGAAGTACCCAAATGCAAAAGAATAAAATAAATAAATGTATGTGTCCGGACGTCGTACTAGCACTCATAAAAATGATGTCACTTGCGACTCAAAGACTCGGTTTTATTGATTCGACTTGCTTATAAATTTAACACCGTTCTGGCTTTATTTTTTTTTCTTGTCTTCTTTTAAAATAGCTATAATATTACTTTACATGGTAATAAAATATTTTAATTAAATTAACAAAACTTAATTTGCGTCCATTAATACCTTCTTTCATGTTATATAATTATCAAGAAGAGAAAGCTAATGAATTTCTCAAAAAATATAAAGAGCAGAAACATAATAGATAGACTTTTCTAATTAAAAGAAATATTTGTGCATCTACCTGGCATCGTTCTTTAAGAAAAAAGGAAAGGTAAATTGTGAGATTTTCCAAGCATACGAACCAATTTAATTTATAATAGGATTATTTTTCCTTGCCGTGAATGCAAATTAGTCATTTTACCCCAAATACGGCCGCAAATCTCAATAACTTCAATTAGTACCCCCTGAATATGAATTATATGAGAGTAAAGCGCAAATAAAACGGAGAATATTAGATACCTGTATTGTAAATTTAATATAATGGTAAAATATCAAAAATGAAACTTCCATTAGCGGCTAATTTGACTTTAAAGTAAGAAAAGCATTATAACAAATTATTAAACACATTTCGAGTAATAAAGAGAAAGTCAAAACTTTATGTAGTTTGTTACAACATACTTGTCTGTCAGGTGAAGAGCACGTACATGCATACAAAGGGTACTAGGAAAGTTTTGTAATATGACGCAACAATGAATCGTAGAAAGCTGCTTGCTGCTGTATGTTGAGACATGTTCATACGTGCATAGTAGCCGCCGCGCCATGTTGATGAGCTCAGCTATTCATTAGCAGTGAGAGTGTAAAGTACTTGCGATGGCATCGTGGTCACGACATGAAATAAGGACAGTTTTGCGTTATAATTTCGTGTGTGGTTTAAACATAGACCAGTGCCTCGAAGCTTCGAAGAAATGATCTCGCGCTAGATGATATTTGTCCACATCGCACAACGATATTCAGGTGGTATAGAGAATTTCAAAGGGGAAATTTAACTGTGGAGGATGCTGAGAGGCTGAGAAGGCCACGAACGTCAGTTACGGAGGAACACGTTACTACCGTGAGGAAAATGTTTGACGAGGACAGGCGAGTGACCTACCAACAGATAGAGAGTACTCCAGGCCTAAATGCACCAGCAATTCGTTCGATTCTGTATGACCATTTGCACGTGAAGAAACTTTGTTCTCTCTGTTTGATAAGAGACAATTCCGGTATGTGAACAACATCGTGACACGTGACGAGACTTGGCTGTACTATTACGATGTGCCGACCAAAGCTCAAAACAAAGTTTGGGTCTTTGATGATGAGGACATACCCGTAGTCGTCAAAACATCCCGATCTGTAAAGAAGAAAATAATAGCTGTATTTTTCGAATCAAGTGGAATTGTGGAATGCGTCGTTTTGGACACACAGAAGAGAGTCACAACTAAGTGGTATACTGAACAGTCTTTATTTAGAAAAAGGAACTTAGATAATTAACAATAATTATCCTAGAATCCGGTGCTCCGCTTGTGGCACTACACCGGATGTAACCTAACCTTAATCTTTAGTTACTACAAAGCCAACTATCTAAATCTAAACTAGTCTTATCTAGAGATCTAAGTAGGGCCTGGCCCGTCCTGCTTAAATATTATTCACAAATCCGCTCCTACCCTGCGGAAGTAGTCCGCTACTTATAAATCTCATTCACTAAAATGTCCAATATTCTATCATACACATCCCTTCAGATCGAGGGGCCGATGAATCGTTCTTCGCCGTCATCTTGTCTCCGCTCTAGAGTCTTGACCTTCCTCTTCCCGGTGAAATCACTCCGCCGCCTCTCCTCCTTTTGGGATTTTTAGCCCCTGTAATAACAGAGAACCCGGTAGCTTCTCCACTCAATACGTTCATTCGGACATTCTTTCCGTAGATCTACAAATGCTCACCTTTTATACGTTGCACGCTCGTGTGTGTGTGTGTGTGTGTGGGTGTGTGTGCGCATCTATCTCATTCTTAGTGCTCGCCCAAGGAATAAAAAAGAATTATACTTAACTTATCCCACTTTGCCCATGGTTGATCATCGTGGTCGTCCCCCTGACTTGCGTGCCCATGAGTGTTGGTGTAATTTCTGGCACGCCTTTCTGTGTATAGTGTGTGCTGGCGTGCTCGTGCTGTGGGATCTCGCCGCCTTCGCGCTTCCAGTTAGAATGCCGAATCCTCTATGCAACATCTATGCAACTTCCACCGTGGTCGTCGTTCTAATTCTTCCAGCAATTATGGCTTTGTATCCTTGCGGGCAAGCGTGTAGGTGTGTATTGTTTGCATGCCCGTGTTTTAGTGTAAGTGCGGGCGCGTCTCTGTGTGTATTATGTGCTGGCGCGCTCGTGATGTGTATTCATGTACGAACGTTTCGATTCTTACTTCCGGAGAACCACCCGTGACGCCTTACAAGAAAAGTTCGTTTGCACACCCCGCGTTCGCGAACTCAGTATCACTTTATTTTCTTCTAACGGTGGTCATGCTTAAGCCGCTGAAGTTTTTCAGCCGCAATGCTAAAAAATCGCCACCATCCTTCATGTTTCTCGTCCTTTATGTCTTCGGCACGAAGCGGCCACCTGTGACCGGCCACAGTAGCGGCCTTCGCTGTGACTTCGCGCCAGTTATACTGAACAGTGCCTGCCTAAAGTCATTGGATCCATGAAGAACCTGCAGCCAAAGTCAAAAATGGACACCTGGTTCCTCCATCATGATAATGTTCCAGCTCACCGTGCCAAAGCCTGCAGCGAATATTTCACCACAATAGGATTGAAACTTCTCGAGCGCCCTCTCTACAATCCAGATCTTGCTCCCTCTGACTTTGCACTGTTCCCGTATGTGAAAATGAAGCTGAAAGGGAGGCGATTTTCAGGTGATGAGGACCTTCTGCGGGCTTGGGACAACGAGTATGCTTTACTCCTTAGTGAAACTTGGCAGAACTGCTTTAAAGATTGATTACGGAAGATGGAGAGGTGTATTGAGTGTAGAGGAAATTACTTTGAAAAAATTAAATAAATAAAGCTGTATCGCAAAACTTTCCTAGCACCCTTGTACATGCTATTCTAAAATCAATAATGTTGTGTTTTATTCCACATATACGAGGGTAGTTTGACAAGTAGTGAGAATGAGAAAGAAAAACGAATTTTTTAAATATAAAATAATTTTTATTTTTCAATATATTCTCCTAAAAGAGCAATACATTTATTCCAACGATGCTCCAATACCCTTACGCCATCTCTAAAATACGATTCCGGAAGGCTTGCAAAACACTCATTTACGAAGATGATAAGCTCGTCATTGGACGAAAATTTCCTTCCACCTAGTGCCATTTTCAATTTTGGAAAAAGGTGGAAGCCGGAAGGGGTTAAATCTGGCGAATAATGCGCATGCGGTACTAATTGGAAATGCAACTCGTGGATTTTGGACATCGCAACTGCGCTGGTATGCGAGGAAGCGTTGTCTTGGTGAAATAGAATCTTTTCTTTGCCATTATTGGCCGTTTAGCACGAATCTCAACATTTAATTTTTGTAGAAGTACTGCATAATATTGTCCGTTTATTGTGGCACCTTTCTGAAGGTAATCAATAAGCAAAATGCCCTTCGAATTCCAAAAAGTTGATGCCATCACCTCGTTTGCCGATAAAGTAGTTTTCGCTTTCTTTGGAGGTGCAGAACCACGTTCTAGCCATTGTTTCGACTGTTGTTTAGTTTCGGGTGTACTGTAGTGTATCAAAATTTTATCGCAAGTAACAAATCGCCTACAAAAATCAACCGGATTCCGCTTAGAAGGGTCCAAATACTCATTGGAAATGCGCAAACGAGTGAACTTTTGATCAATCGTAAGCAATCGCGGCACCTATCTTGCCGAAAGCTTGGAAAGGCCCAATTCTTTCGTTAAAATGTGGTGTACGCGTTCTGTTGAAATGTTTACCATGTCTGCTATCTCTCTCACTGTGAGTCGTCGATCTAGCGTAATAATATAATATTATGGATTTTTATAATCATTTCCTTAGAAGTCACGATTTTGGGTACTCCAGAGCGCGCTCCATCAACACAGCTTGTTCTACCACATTTAAATTCATTTACCCATCTATTTATTGTGGCGGATGATTCACCTAATGTTTCCCGTAACTCATCTTTTATTTCGATAGCTTTCATACCCTTAATTACGAAGTATTTAATCACCGCACGTTACTCAGCTTTTTCCATTTTAACAAAACGACGTGTTGTTTCTTTTTCAATCAGCTGTCAAAAATAAACTAACCAACCGATTTATCTAAATATCGGATGTAAACATAGAAATGGGCAACCTAAATTACAGTGCATTTGTTTTACTAATTAGAGCGCCACCTACTTGCCATTCTCACTACTTGTCAAACTATCCTCGTACATAAGTAAATAATGCAGATTAAGAGTTTAATTTCGTTATTATTCAAATTCTTATTCACGTAAGTACAATAATTACTAAGAAGTGTCATAAGATTTTGTTGTAACACTTTTTTGTGAATGGTTTTTTGTAAGTTAAGTAAAGTTACTTGAGTAATTAAAATACTCTAGAACAGCAGTTCCCAACCACAGGCTCTTTTGTAAAGCAAGCGAACTCCTGGAGTTTCCCTTGTTTTATAAAAGAGGTCCGCGGAAAAATATTGCAATAGCGAAAATTTAAATCCCCGTTAAATATATAATAAACAGCACGATTAATAATATATTAGTAAGGATTGTAAAATAAATTAAATGTCAAATTAACGAATATTAATTGTGTCACTTACGCGTTGAGACAGAAGATCTCGTAAAATTGTTGAGTCACAACAGGTAACATTCTGTAACGCGATGAGACACGATACGGCCGGTGATATAAGGACATTCTTGTATGTTCCGGAAGCATCTAATTCAGCGCTCGAAAAACAAGAATAACATCTGATGATATAAATGTGTTGGGATCGCAAAAGGAACTTAAGAACCAGGAGTGATTTTAATAAGATAAATTAATAGTATATAGTTACTTTATCTTGGCTTCCGGATTAGAACCGCGTCTCCTCGGTACTTGCTGTCGACATTTCGTCTCCACTTGCATCAGACATCTTCAGAACTTAACTGCTGCTACTGCTGTCATTGTTACACTGAAACTGGCGTAAGTATGTTGCAGGTAGGTTCATATGGGTGTTCTTTGTCACACGTCGATGGAGCGTTACGGTTACGGTGGAGTTGCTTGAAGATAAAATATTGCCAGGCATTATGTCAAGGGTAACCGTCATCAAGATGTAGGTTATTGGAGTGTTTTAAGATTTCTATTGATTCACAGATTTTTCGGCTATAGTAATGAATAATTCAGAAGGAAAGAATGATGTGTGCTATGTATCAATTTATGGAGTTCTAGGATACAGACGTCTATTTAGGGCCTATTGAATATTATGTTTGGAAAAATTGTTGTTTAGTAGAGTATTAGTGACATGACTTAATTGTTAGGATATAAAACTCTCTCAGAAATGCTGAAAACTCTTTAAACTAAGAAGTTGATGACAACTTTTGAACGAGATAATAATAGGAAAGGGCGTTTAGGTGTCGAGTAATGTATATAGGCTTGTAGTAAGCTAAATGTCCTAGTAAACCATAAAGACGATTCACCAAAACTTCTAGAAAAGAAAACTAAGGAACCTTCTAATTCAACCTCCATGGTGAAATTGGTGGAACTGTGCAGGGAAATGTGGCCAAACAACGAAGGTGTTGTTCGTGTATCTGAATAAACATTCCGTTTTTAAGTTGTAGAAATATAAAATTTGTTGTTCGAATGCCTCCATATATATATGTCTGCGATAACAGACGAGAGGAAAGCTCATGGTTGCATCCATAGTTACCGCTATGGAACTGAAATAGATAAAGGTTAAGCAAGTTTTTACCAGATCTACCAAATCATCAAACTGGTTGTCAGTGGATAGAATTTATCGCATTATTTGTATGGTGCCAGATATAAGAACTCTTGTAGATCCTGAGAATTTAGCGTTAGATCATTCAGCTTCTGGACAAAATATTTAAAGTATTAAAGAAAGGAATCACTGTGGCCGGTACATGGTTTAAAAATATTGGAGATATTTAGATAATTGGTGTTATTTGTTATTTAGACAGTTTATAATTCTAACTATGCGACGCAGAAAGATGTTAATTTTGTGAATTTCGTGGAGGCCGTACAGTGGGTAATAAAGTTCGTTGAGAGTCAATAGGAGTAGATATTTTATCGAAGTTATAATGGTACGTTCTATTCGGGAAGTGAAATCCCGCTAAAGAAGTTTATAGAAACACTTCTGGAGGAGAGCCATCATTATCCAAGATAACAGTAGCACTGGACTAGAATTTCAGAACTTCGATGATTCGATTTTGATAGTTTAGCCTATGTGAGTTTCGAAGCGGATGTAGTGAGTGACAGCCAAATGAACAATGATAGTGGAAGTCCATAAGCCAGATTAGTAATGGGTGTTTTTCAAGCTGCATGAGAATTATCGATATAGATAACTATGGCTTGACAGCTGATAATGTCAAACTGTTGACATTTCTGTTCAGTAAGGTTTGGCAAGTCATTATGAATCGTTCAACGCCAAAACAACGCTTCCAAATTGTGGAAATTTACTTTGAAAAAATAAATCTCTTCGCGAAGTTAATAGAGCACTTCGTCCATTTTACGGTCAATATAATCGACCTAGTGAACAAGCAATTCGTGCAGTTATTGATCGTTTTCGCATTAATTTTACTATTCTCGATTGAAAACGATCAATACGACAAAGAAATGTACGTACCGAAGAGAATATTGCTGCAGAAGACGCCGAAATGTCGATTCGTCGTCGTTCTCAACTTGTTAGCTTTTGTCCTTCGATTACGTGGAAAATTTTACGTAAGGATCTTGGCTTACGTGCTTATCAAATACAACTCGGGTAAGAATTGAAGACAAACGACCATCGTTTGCGTAACATTTTTGCTCATTGGGCTCATTTGAAACTGGCCGAAGATGAGCATTTTTATCAAAGAATTATGTTTAGTGATGAAGCTCATTTCTGGTTAGGTCAATAAGCAAAATTGCCGTATTTGAAGCGAAGACAATCCTCAAGCCGTTAACGAATTACCATTACATTCATTAAAATTGACTCTTTGGTGCGGTTTACACGTTGACGGCATCATCAGTCCTTATTTCTTTCGGAATGAGGAAGGACCTGCCGTTACGGTGAATGGCAAGCGCTATCGAGCCATGTTGACTGAATTTTTGTTTCCAAAAATTAATCAGCTAAACATCCATGACATTTATTTTATGCCGACAAACCAGCAACTCTTGAAGCATTGGAAGCCATTGACGCCAATAGAGGGACTCAGCCGATTCTCGAACCTCCTCATTGACCTTGACCACAATGCATGTTGGAACGGTCAAGGTCAACGAGGAGGTTCTAGAATCGGCTGAGCCCGAGGCGGTTTCAATGTCAA